>JAWZYV010013259.1:0-126261 GCA_038373885.1 Cheiracanthium punctorium | reverse complement strand
TTCATCGTTTCCTGTTTGCTCGAATAGTTTAAAATTATTGGGCTATGTACATGTAAAGTTACCATAATGAAATAAAGTAAAAGGATTTTCTAATATACAGCTAAAACCTTGTTTGTACAGTGCTAATTAGTTATTACTTAGTTTTAAATGTTTTCTCATGAGCTGTCATGAAATTTCTGTACAAAATTTCATTTCATTCAGCAGACAAATATGAAGCTTTAAGTGATTGTAAAATATGAAACAGTAGATTAATTTTATACTTGGAGTTATGTATCATCCATATACACATGCACTAAAATTGCCTTCACGAATGAATGAAAATATTTTCTTTGTATAATTGTAGTTATAACTTTGTTTTAGCTTTATAAGTTTTCTCATGATTTGTAGTTGGAAAAATACTGATTGTATTGATTTATTGAGTAATTTCAATATACTACTGATTATATTTTATATAGTTCAGAAAATTTTACTACTTAAAACTAAGATCTAAAAATTATTGAACTAAGATTAGAAAAATGACTATTTAGGTAAATATGATGATCAGGAGATGCTCCCAATAGCCTTCTTTTAATAGGATTTTTTTCTATACAGGAGACTCGGGCTACAACGCTACCTGTCTCGCGCTACAACAAAACGCGTCTACCAACGCTACAACGCTACCTCTATCTGCGAAGTGGATGTTACACGAGTTTTTTACAAGTAACTAATCCCAGAGCTAATGTAAACCATTCCCCAACCGATTTTCCATTCCCCATTCTAAATTTAATACTCGTTGCCATTTTTAATTCCTATCTCTATCCGTAATACTTTATTAATTTTTTTCTTAAATTACTTAGACTTATAAATGTATAATACTAAAAAGCCACAGAAAATTATAAGAAAAGAATCAAATTTCTTAAAAATGATTTCAAAATTTCCACGTTTTGCCTGTGCATTCGATATGTGCACAGGTAAATGCAATCGCACCCAGGTCTACCCCATCCCTACCTAACTTCAATAAAAAAGGGAATTTTCGGAACATCAGCCGACTTAAAATTCTTTCTCGAAGACGTTGCTAGCTGTTATAGTATAATGGGTCATCCCAGTGCTTCCTATGAGTCTGTGGTGAATAGGCGTTAGAATCCGTTAAAAAGTCTTCTGACCAAGGCACCTCCCCCACGCAGGCATGTATCTCTCATGCAGGCTTGCCATAACAGAAAACTATATTGCGGTAGTGTTTTTAAAAAGTTATTTCGTAAATAATACGTTATTTTTTAGGATGATTTTTTGGTATTTAGTATAGGGAAAGGCTATTCACGAACGAACAATATGATATTCAATACAACCATCTAAATGCGTCTGTATGCTGCAATAAGTGTACCCAAACAACAAATATTACTGGTAATAATTCGTGCTGCTTAAAATTGTCAAAAATAAATCACTGATTTTCCAGGATCGTGCATTTGCTTAAATTTGTCGTTATCCATAGAATAATAAGAAAGCATCAACATGCTATAAAATACTTTAAATTTGTAAGAGGTATTCACTTTGGTATATTAAATATCCATTCTGCAATAGAGGAAAGTAAAATAACTACAGAATATCTTTTAACAAAAAAAGAGTAATAAATATGCCTGGATATCATGCAATAAATTCACGCAAAGAAATTAAATTCCATTTTTGGATGTGAAATCTCTTAGTGAAATCAACATGTTTACCTTTTTCATTCCAAAATCTGTACTATTTGAAGGAGTTCGATATTATTACTTATTCTTTACGTTTGATATTATTGTCGATGCACTGCAGCGAAATACGTAAATGATGGCAATACTTTGCGATTTAGTGTATCATAACCTTAATGATGATGACGATAATGATGATAATAACAATGATCACTGAGATGCGATGAGATTAAAGTTCGATATTCGTTTATCTCCACTAATTCAGTGTATGTGAAGAATTATACTGCATATATTTTAAGCGTTCAAAGTGTTTTTTATTTAATATAGCAATCAACATGCATTTTAACTACTAAATTTTGTAACTGGAGAACATCACGCTGTTTATTTTTTAAAAGTTTCTCCTTGTGAAGAAATATCACTCTATTAATTATTCTAAACTATTTAAACATGTCCGTAAATCTTTCGAACTGATGTGTATGAACTTTGTATCTTTCAAAAAATATTTTTATTTTTCTGCGTAATATGCTAGATGACTCCGTTTTTAAAGAGGCTTTATTGTCTAACACTACCGCCGTAGAAGTAAATTTGGAAATGTATGTCTTAATGTTTAATTTTACTTAAAAATTCACAAGTATTGTTTATTTAAATTAAATTCGTTGAAAGTTATAATCTTTATTTTAAGCATGATAAATGGTTGCTATAGTAATATATAATGGGAAAATATCTAGATAAACAAAATAAATAGGACAGAGGTAAACTTTTCTTTAAAAAATTAGTAAAATGTATGCATGTTAATAATGGCAACTTTATATTTCTTAAACGTTGAAAACCAGTTTAAATATCATTCATTAAAGTCCCATTTATTGAACAAAGGTATATTAGATATTTTTAACGACGTTTGCTTTTTAGAAATCAGTTTATTTAACAATTTTTTTTCTGCTTAATACTTTAAGAACATCAAATTTATAGCAGCATATCAGAGAACATTAAGAAATATCCAGAACATTAAGAAATAGTGCAGCTATTAGAAAATTGAATTTCAGTCGTACTCAACAGCAAGATAGTATTTTCTGTAAAATTATTTTTAAGGTACAATCAGAAAAAAAAAGTATTTTAATATTATATAATAAATATCATAGCTTCGGTGAAACTTGCGCGAGTTTGCGCGATATGCTTGTATTGATACGAGATCCTACTTGTTATTGATGTTCTGCGAATTTTTTAATGCCATTGATTTAGAGCTTTTAATAAATCATCAGGATAGGTTAGACGCAAGCTAAATTAATTCCAAAACATACTCACTTAGACTCAAAAAACTAATCGCAAAGAAAAAACAATATATAGTAAAAATTAAAATGAAGGGATTTGACAATTTTTTTAAACATATAACGATTGCAGGATATATTTTAGGAGGTAACACAACGGACTATTTTCCTTTGAAACTAAAGATGGGAACACTTTTTTGGTTAAAGATGCATTTGTAATTAGCCTTCTATCCAGTGTATTGAATTTTTCTTACGACTTCCGGAAATCAAAGCTTTTGGAAAAGCCCAAAGAGATGGAAACTGGACTATCGTCATGGGTATGATACAGAGAAGAGAAGCAGATATAGCCCTAGGACTTGGAATTTCAGAAAAACGCAGTAACGTTGTTAAGTTCAGCTACCCGTATCTGTGCACGGATATTACGTTTGCTACGGATAAGTTAAAATATGAGTCGAAAGGTTTCGCAGTTTTAGGCATTTTTTCTTGGCAGTTGTGGATTGTACTGGTACTGAATTTACTGCTTGTTTCAGGATTAATATACATCTTTCTAGGCAGAAAATGCAAATAGAGTAAGCTCTTTCTGGCTATGTACGGAAATCTTCTTTAACAGTCTGCAACAGTTAAGAGTAAAAGTTCTGCCACGAAAATTGTGTGGTTCACGTGGTGGTTTGGTGGAATTATACTAAATCAGAGTTTCAAAGCAATGCTACAGAGGAATCTTCTTTTCAATGTTTTACCCCTCCATGCTCTTTTATATACACCACATTGATGGGATTCAAAGGAAAATAATTAGGCCTTAATTTTATAGATAGCTAACTGCGTGGAAGCAAGTTCAAAACAGGCTACTACTTTCAGAGATGTCCGCAAAAGTCATACATCCAAAACAGCGTTGATATCTATGAAGATTTACCTGAATAACTTCGAGAGAAATTTATTTATATCGAAAGATTCCTTATCTTTTGCAATGCTGAGAGTAGCTACGAGGGAAAAATTTTGTTGCAAAGATAAGTTGGATGACACCATACAAAAAATAACAGCAGCCGGTTTTATTGTTAAGTACATGAAGGATCTCCAATTTTTCTCTGCCCTCCAATCACGTCCAGTGAAATCTGATGATTCTGTAAGAACTTTAATTGTGGGGGACTTTTCAGTGGCTTTTTTTGTTCTGATCACAGGACTACTAGCGTCAGCATTGGTGTTGATATTTGAAATGATCCACCATAAAGCAATTAAATGCACGAAAATGTAATAAAACGGAAAAAAAAGGATTAGTTTTAACTATGGAACATGCTTCACAGTCAAATGTTTCAAATCTAAGCATAAAATTTTGAGTAAAAATAAATCATTTTTAATAGAAAAAGCCTTTCTTAATATTTGCATTTTTGGCGACAAATGCTCTTGTATGGAAAGTATTTCTTGTCCACATAAAAGGAAATTTTCTTGTTTTTAGATTATTTTAACTTCATTGTATTTATTTTGTACCTGTACTACTTATTTTGTTACGAACATTTAAAACACCAAGCTGGTCAAATATTTTCATGGATTGCATATGATATTTTAAACTGTAAAACTATTTTGAATACAAATATTAATAACGAATCTTCAAGTGTAAAATATAACATCTGTTCTTTAATAAAGAGAGAAAAACACATTGAAAAATTATAAACTTTTATGAACATAACTGTTGCAAAATGAGCAGTTTAGTCAGGTAGGCAATAAAATGAATTCAGCATTCTTATTTTAAGTAATTATTAAATAAGAACTTTTCTTAAAAATGACTTAATACCAAGCAAGTCAACTTCATAAATCCGTTGTAATTGCTATTCTTTAAGGAACAAAACACAGCTAAAAATATAGTTCCTTAACGTACGTGAACGGGATGTATAGAATATACATTTCATTAAAATTATTCTGCTCAACATCTCCAAAATTTCTTGTTTCCTGTTTTCTAAACAAGCGTTCCCAACTGTATACTCAATAAATTAACATAAAGAATTAACTAAGTGTACTCAATAAATTGACGTAAAAATATAGTTTATACTGAAAATACACATTTTAAAAGAGTTTTTTAATGAACTTGTATTAAATAACTTAAAATAAAGACAAGGGAATAAAACACTTCATTAAACATTAGAAAATTAGAAAATGAAACATTTTAAAATACGAAAACATGCATTTTTGAAACTAAAACTAATATTACGAATCCCGTGTAACATTTGCTCAAAGTAGCTACTCTCGCCTGCAATGCAAATATAAACCCATGTAGAAAACATTTCCTGTACTTACTCAGTCTTACACATGCAACACGTGAACGATTTAGTAAGTCTGATGGACTTGTTGATTCTTTTTCGTATACTTTATTTTTTAAGAAACCCCCGAGAAAGTAATCTAAGGGGTTCACGTCTGGTGATCTTGGAAGCCACTCAACAGGACCTCCGTACCCAATTATATTATTTCCAAGTGTTAAGGTTAGAACAGTACGAGGCTTTGGTGATTTGTGTGCTGGATCACCATCAAGATCAAACAACATTCGTGATAGATCTCGTAGTGAAAACCATTTATCTAAGAAGTCCGTTACTGGGCCCTCTAAAATCTGTGCATACCTTTCGGATGTCAAAGCGCCATTAAAAAAAATGGCCCGATTAAGGTCTCTTTTCTTATGCCGCGCCAAACATTTAGCGACCAACGCATTTGATGTCTGTTCGGGCGAATGATATACGAGTTTTTCAAAGACCAATAGTGGCTATTTTGTGTTTTTATAACACCATGTCTTGTAAATTGTCACACATCGGTCCAAAGAATGTCACTAACGAACGATAGGGATTATCATTTTGCTTATTCAAAATGAAATTGCAGAAATCAAATCTACGTTTTTTTGTCTCGTGGCAATAATTCTTGTCACAAAATTTGCGATATAGATATGCACCACATGTACTTAAAATGTTCCCTACTTGCGATTTAGAATAGCCACTCGCTTCGCTAATGCTTCTTGCACTAGACTGTGGATGAGCAAGAGCATATCCTAGAACATTTTCCACAGGCACGTGCTTTGTTGAGTACTTGATACATGCTGATTTTAAACGATTTCGAACGCTACATGTTTCTATTAAGCACTTCGCTACTTTTAATATAGTACAATGATTTTAATCTCAAGAAAAAGCCAAACTCTGAGAATTGATGGAGCAAGCGAGTTTTGTTTCTTAAGTGAAGACATTGCTCGTAATTTTACGAAGTACAATTAGAAAACATAATTTGTACAAAAGATCTTCTATAAACAGATACAATTTTTTAGGGTTTTCTTGACCAATAATGATGTTACAAAGTTAATAATACCTTTTACAAGATCCATATAGCTTAATTCAGACGTTTATTGTGGTCCATTCTTTCAGAGTATCATCGAAATTTTAAAATTCAGAGCATTTATCCACTTAATGTGTTATCACAAGTTGCTGAGAGTGAATTGATACACAGCTGGAAGAATACGACAAAATTCATTAAAAAATAAATTTTGATGTTCATGTAAGTCTTGATTCCTATAAGAGCACCGAAAGTGAAGCTTCACCGACCTTGGTCAGCGCTTGCAAGGGTGACAGCCTCTCTCTGCTGGACTGCTAGGGGGACCATGTACGCTGAAGGGAGCTGATGCACGCAAAATATGTCGTGGCTCCAATGTCCTCCAGGCGCAAATGATGCTTTAGGGGGTGCCGATCTAGGCGCTTGGTTTCTCATCTGAAATAGGCTCAAAATTAGGAAATCACTCATAGGTGTCAACGTTTGTCTGCCTGCTAGGCGCCTCCGTAATGAAATGGCCAACATCTCCGCCCGTGGTCAACACTTCCCCCGGCCATTAGAGAAAAAAATGACAAAGTTCTTAAATGTTTAATTAAATAAATCATTTTTTGAACGAAGAGAATCCACTTGACTATCATTTTTCGAAAGCTTTTGACCGTGATCAGACAGAAAGCGATACGCACATAAGTATAATGTACAATGAAAGACATGTTTTGCAACTCAGTGAAGTTTTACGAATAGTACTTTATAAATATATATTGAAACTGCTAAATTAACCTCTTATCAGTAGTATTTTCGTGCCACATTGTGTTAAAAAACAACCACATTTTCAAAAGACAATTTTGCATTCAAAACAGGGTGCTTATAGATAGTTCTGCTGTTGGTGTACAGCGAAAACTACTAAGAATGGTAACAAATTTTCAGGAAACTTCAGAAATGAGACAATGGGAGAGAGCTCTGCTTTGAAATTATTAGATCAAAAATCAAACCACTAGGTGGCGTTTTACTATGTTTGAGTTATTGATATGCAAATTTCCCCACTGCCAATATGTACAGAACATGCGCGTTACAGCGTCTTCGTTGTTTTCTCCGCTTGAAAGTGGTTGTTAGTCTGTTTTATTTGCACTAAAAAATTGTGAATAGCCACCTGGTGTTTTTTTAACTATCTTTTTCTCGGGGAAATCTCTCTTCTATGGTTTCATTATGCAAGTTTCCTGCAAATTTACAAGCATTCTGATCAGTAGTTCTCACTACTCACCGCTTTGAATAGGGAAACTTTAATAAGAAAAATACCTGAAGGTCATATACGTTCAAATGAAGGGCCAAAACTTTTAGAGGTACTGATTTTATTTATTTATGGCCAAATTTTATTACCTCTATGTATGTAGAATTTTTATTTAAAGTTAAAATTTTACATGTTGTGGAAAGAACATTAAAGAAAATATCTAAAAAAAAGATATATATAAGAATTGTAAAAACTATTAACTTCACATTGAAGTGTATACTTGTAACTGCTCAGGCAGCCAAAGCTTGAACTGCATTTTGTAAATTGACAAAAATTTGCAAACCTTCTGTACTTAAAGCAAAAAGGCGTCTGTGGCCCCTTTACGCGGTTTCGCCGGATATTTAGCTTTACAGTTGGAGATCGGCAAGCAATGCTGTAAACCCGTTTTGGTCGGCATCCAATACTCCGCAAACCTTAGACCTTACAAAAATAAACATCTGGAAAGAAACAGCTTTATTTCATTTCGAAATTAATTTTTTGTAGGATAAATTTTCAAAATTACATGTAGCAGATTTCTATATCCTAATCATATATAATATGTTTCTTGTTCGAGAAATCAACTTTAAAAAACGATTTTTAATCAACTATGAAAAAAAAGCAAAATTGTCCGTGTTTTGTACTCCATGTTACCTGTTTTCATGTCCCATATACTGTTCGGCCTATATCCCACGTGCTGGTAGTTGGCCGTAATCCCACAACAGCAGATGATCAATTAAATCAAAAGTAGAAAGGATGAAAAGTAAAGCCTCTCAAAGGCCGGGCAAATCAAAATGTTAGCATAAGTTGCTCAAGCAACTCACGGGAATCAAGTCAATCCATTTTTTGGACCACCTGTACTTCATTCAGACAACAGTGTGTAGAAACCAAGTATGTACTGTTCATCGTACATGTGCACATTACAATATTGATGAAGTATGTTTTAAGACGGGTTCAAAACACTAGATTATAAATAAAATTTTAAGTATAGCGATCATTAGTTTTTATTGTTATAAAATCTAAATGACTTTCGTTTCCCCTTATGCATGCCATGGGACTTGCCATCGCTCTAAATTAACGCTAGTCCGTTAAGCCGAGACCACTTATATACACAACAGACTAGTAGAATACAAAATTTGTAGGTCCGTCGGACCAGTGACGTTTTATATACAATTTCCTCTTCCAAACTTTCCTCATTTAGTTCCACGACACCTTGCCTCTAATTTTACCAATCCATGTCATATTACTTGGTCTATTTAATACTTTTGTAATAGGTCTTTACATTCTTTAGTTTGCTCTTAATCAATATATATTATTCATATAACTTCTTGTTTTTCAATTTCCTTTTAAATAATACATAAGGACCAGTGATAAATTTTATGGACCAGAAAAGTAGTGGAGTGACTGGTGCTTTGGACCACTGATAAATATTCAAATTTCTACCCCTGATACATGCGATATTCCCAGGAAAAAAAAACAAATCTTAAAAGTCAGAGATCAATTAAAAGCAATGTGTATGTTACTACACTACCAGCAGCACTAATACAAAAGCTTTTATCAAAGTTGAAGAATCCACCAGCTGAAAGGGTGAATGCCGGAGAGTTGCTTATTCTCCATATTCGAAACATACTTTTAGCCTGAAAACCAGACCGTATGAGTACTTCTAAGCACTCTAGATTTAGTTCCTTTGCAATGAAGTCGATCTCGTTCACTCGAGATGCTACAAGCAGCATGGTGCTTATGACTAAAATATTGACAGCAATCATGTAAGCTGAAGAGTTTGCCCACCGAATGCTGGTATCAGACGGGTAGACGATAATCATTACACACAAAGGCAAAGATAAGATAAATGACATGAACTTTATAAACACCGGCATCGAAAAAACAGAGTTGTGCCTTTTTAGCAGTGACAGTACTAACTCATAATAGCGAAAGTATTCAATTATGTTCACTTGTTTCCCTTGTGTTATGATATTTCTGCCTCTTTTTGTATGCAGATTCAGAATTAACAGCGCATCGTGGCATAGAATGACGTACAGAGCGATGAAAGAATGGGGCAATAGAAAACCGTACGCAGACTTTACAGCTTCTACAAGAACACTTGCTAGGCAGCTAATTACACCTTTGTCCATGAATACGTTTAAACGATGATAGGAAAGTAATGCAGATGATATTTCATCAGAAAATGGATATAGCTGGATAACTACGAAAAATATGTATGATACAACAGTCCAGATGGCGAGAGCGATTGCAAATTTGTCAGGTTCGCTAAATCCAGCGGAATTCTTAAACTTCAATATTTCTTTTGCGGTTCTTGAAATGTCGTCTCTGTGTAAGTGAAGATAACACCACAACAAAGCTAAGCTGAATTTGATGATGGAATGAGATAGGAAAATTTTAAAGTCAAGCTTTTTCATGTGCCTCAGATTTATGAACGGCAGAATCTCAAACCCTAGTATGATTACCCAAAGAATGTTTGCTATTTTGTTGCATACCCAAATTAAATTGGATATGAATTTTCCTTTTTTCCGAGGTATGGTACAAATGTCTAATCCAAAAAGAATAAAAATCCAACTCAAGAATGCTCTGGAATTCATAGAAAAACTACAATATCCTTTTTCAGGCTCTCGCAGATAGTGAATATTGGATTTCTTAAAGACATTTAATGGAACCATGAATTAATTGAATGTCACTTATCAGGATATCACGCATATAATTGAATATCACTTATTATATCATTGTAATTTTTTCTATTATTATAATTTTCTGTTATTATTGAAATATGGCGAATTAGTTGATGAAAAACTGTCCTTTACATTTAAAAGATACTTTTATATAAATAGATCTTGTGCTACAAACACTATTTAATAATTTCTGTAATTACATTCTTAAAATTATTAAATAATTCCAGTAATTATGCGTATAAATTATGCATACCTCGTTTTATGAAATGTTTTAAAAACATTCAAGCAAAATCTGAATCAGTTGGCAATACATATTTCATCTTAAAGAGAAATTTAATTTAATTAAATGTAAATGTAATTAATATAGATAAAAGTTCATGTGAAGCATGTCTTTAATGTAGAAATTGAATGAGAAATTTTGATTTCATTCTTTGTAGTTCAATATTTCGCATTCTTCTTTCTGCAACTTTTCATACTTATTGACTCTACTGTCATAGAAAGTATATAGAAATTCATACACACATCTTCTTTCTAAGTATAACTATGTTGCCTTTACCTTTACAAGTGTTAAGCAATACAGAAATTGAACTAAATTTCAATAAGATGCGGAATAAAAAACATGTAGTATTAACGATGCCAAGTATCATGCTATCATTTATTTATTTATTTATTTATTTTTACATTTTTGTATGCTGTAAATGATATATTACATTAGAGTAGAAAAACTTTCGATTCTAATAGTTAACGCAGCAATATAAAAAATAATAATATGTGAGTTTTACACATCATGTCCAATGCAAATATTTTAGCATTTTAAATTTTAAAATTTATTAAATTTTACGTCTGAAGAGTAATTTTAAGTACTAATGGAACATTCCTTCATGTTTTCAAAATTTGAAAATTTATAGGACTTCACACTCTCTAGATAGTCCCAATAATTCTTCAGACATCAGATCATGAAAATGTTTCAAATTGACATTACATACCATTAAAATAACTTCGGTTGATCATTTGTAAAATATATAAGTTTAACATCTCCAGAAATGTGGAATGTTTTTCTCGAGGTATTCTTTTTATGTTTTTTATATTGTTGCTGAGTTCAGGGCTTTCAGTACTACTATTTAAAACATGCATACAGTATTTTAGATTTGCTTGTACTTAATCGTGCTGTAAACTGAAACAATATTGATACCGGGAATATCACAATGTTTCAATCGTGAAAATTGAAGGATACACAAAAAACTCCATAATTGTATTGACACTTGTGCACATGGATAATTTGATTTTACAAAAGCACACTAATTTTTAAAAATTCGAATGTTCAATTGCGAATTAATTTTTCAAAATTGTTGTAAACAAATATTCATTAATCCAAGATTTCACATTATTTTTCTTATCATGTAAGAATCGTGCTTCGTTGAGTCGTGGGCAGTCATCTGAAATAAAAGAATTTTTTTAATGTAATAAAACAAACAAAATTTTCTCATTACTTTGCATTTCATTTTGTTCAAAATGAAGTAAAAACAGTTTTAAACGGAATTGAAGGGATGGAAATATTTTTCAGCTAAATGTGGCTTCCATTGAATAAGGGTGTTACTTAGGGAACTAGGAAATATTACCATTTAAAACCGTTTTCCGCTTAAGAAATGCCGCATTTAGGAATGTTTTGCTGCGTGTTTAGAGAAATGCTTACTGTTTTGTGTTATCATTAAAAATGATATTGTCTTAGCTATTTGATAAGGGGTCTTAGGAGGATTGAGAAGCAAATATACACGTATTTTAGACCCTAGCGATTTTACATTTTATGATCAAAATAATAGTTACAGCATAATGATTTTTTTTTTTTGTATAACTAGGGGCCAAGGCCCCTTGACTAGGGAATGCAATCCCGCACTGTTTTTCGTCTTGCGGGATTTCGGGATTGAGATTTATTGATCCCTCGGGATCCCGCAATCCCGCGGGATTGGCATTTCATTTAGCTAGGGCTTCATTTCAAATGAGAAAAGAGAAAAAAAGTAAGATTTTAAGCACTATGAAGCTAACTTTAATAATAATAATTAATCTTATGAGATAATTTATACAATAACTTACAGAAATATGAAAATTATGATTTTCAGAATGATATACTAAGTTATGTCTTAATATATTAGTATTAGTTATGTTAGTTGCTAAAAATAGGAATTTACTAAAAATTGCAATTTATAAATACATTCACATGCTTACGTTATTTTCTTAGTTGCTGAAAAAAAAACGTAAAAAATCGAACAAATCCAATGAATCATTTCCTAGTCTAGATTTAACTTTAGTAAAATAATTAAAAGTGTGAATTAAAAACAATTAAAAACTTTTATAATTAATTCTTAACTGTTCGCTAAGAGATAAATTAGTATGAAATATTTCAGTTCATTTGGGACTGGGAAGTTTGCGAAAAATTTAGATTACGATGTTTAGATTTAGATGTTTGATCCAGACTCTTATTAGAAGATAATTTTAAAAAAAAAACTTTAAATTAAAATTTTTAATTATTGATTCGTTTATTGTTAGATAAGAGACGTGATTATTCAAAAATTTTCGGTCTATTGATTGGGAAAGAGGGGTGAAATTTTAATAAAAAATAATTTATTTCTCAGTATCAATCCCGCGGGACTAATCCCGCAAATATTTGTGCGGGATCGGGATTGCATTCCCTACCCTAGCCTAGAATCGCTACGCTCTCTTTTCGTATGAGGCATTCGGCCCCTAATAAGGCTTATTTGTAAAAAAGACAGAATTTCAACAGACAAATCCCAAAGACTGGATCAGATGGAATGTTACTGAGCTACACGTCGCTTGGTTCTTGCATGTTCATTGGTACATAAAAATTTAAACTTAACACTCACTACAGTAGACCACTCCCCCATATCACGGTAGATATTTAGGAATCCGTTATTAGGAATCCGTGTTCTACGGGTCCTGAGCTATACTACACCTGGAGTGCGAACTCCGCGTATAATCGCTGGAAAAATTATTTGCACTCCTCAGAAACACAATGATATTTAATGTTGCCATTCAAAAGTTATATTAATTAGGAGTTAAAGCGTAATAAAATCAGAACATCTGTTTGAGCTGTATTTTTAATTATGTAAAACCTATTGGACACCTTGCGTATTTGCCACCCACGGCGATTTTTCATTATTTGGCGATTTGCGTATATGTATAGTTAATAATGATCTCTAAGAAAACAGTACTTTACCTGCTTTCTTTGATAAAAACTGCGGAACAGCTAGGACAGCTTACCACCGATGGCGACTTTTCATTATTTGGCGATTCACACATGCTCACGACCTATAATTACTGCTGTTGAGGAACGTGCACACTCAATGGTTGTAACTGTGGCTAATTTGAAATGTTTGTGGCAACAGTAATAATATCTTTGAATTTGGGTTTTATTCCGTGTTGTTGTTCTGTTTATGCTTATCGTTATAAAAGGTGTGTAAAGTGTTAAAATAAAATACTGACGTTGTGATTAAAAGCGTTGTTATTTAAAAAGGTTTCTTTGTGTCCATTTCGTCCGTCAATAAAATAAACGAACCAGGAAAATCTCATTTTCAACAACTGCTCATGCAAGGTTCCCGGAAAACCGTTATCCATATTTTCATATACATAATGCTTTGCAGATTGACGTATTTAGCACCACGAATTATATCATCTCGCCGCGCTGGCAAATAGGCGTAGTTAATCCCACCAAATATGTCTACTGGTAGGAAATACTTCAGCCGGACCGAACCGCCTTTAAAATAATCTGCACTTTAATTATTTTTCATTTTCAAGATACTGGGTTCCAGCATTCTGGAACTGGAAGCTTATTCACCCTGCTTGGAAAGATACTATTTTGCCAAATCATTCCTAATGACAAAATGGCACTTTTAAAATCAGTTACATTTAGTTATTCTGCTCTGGAAAAACGAATAGTCGCTAATTCTAAACTCCTGTTGTCTATGCGAACTTACTATTTGAAAATTCTCAACTTTGTGCAACACACTTTTTTAATTTGGCGTAAAATGGGCGTAATTCTAACTCATGTTTGACAATTTCAGGTGATACTACATACTTGGAAACGCTTTGTTGCAAAGGAATGGATGATTTTATGCCAAATCTGGCAACCATTCTGTTTATTTTTTCAGTTTTTTATTAATATCTTCTAAAATAAATCGATTATCGAAATTTAAGTCAGCTTAGCAGGTTCCTCAGAATTTTTCGAATCTGTGGGCACCTTAGTCGAAACGCACATCCCCACGGTTTAGGAGGAGATAGGCCAACAAGCTTTGGCAGCGCCAGCGGCCTTTGCTTTTTTTTTGAATAGAGAGATATTATATTATAACACCTCATAAAACTTCTGGTAAACTCCATTACCTTTCACAGATGTTTCAAAAATAATAATTTTTACTATAGTTGTATTATTTTTTCAATAGTGCGTATCACTATCAGTAACATAAGTCAAATTCAAAAATACACTTGTGAACAAAATTTTTGTTGCAGAATAAAGTAAAACACATATTTTATAGAACGAATTAATATTTAAGAAAATTTTAGAATTTTAAATGGCATTTTAGATTTTTTTAAACTCACTTTTTCCATATATTTCTGTTAACATTTTCATAAGCTTTTCTATCCCACTTTTAATATTAATTCATTCTATAGATATTGATGCCAGCTATAACTATACAAAGTTTTGAGAAGATATAAAGCATAGGAAGTTTGTATCTTACGGATAGCTCACAAAAAATGCGTTTTGAGAAAACGCAGTTTAAAGTTACCGTATTGTGTTTAAATATAAAGCTTTCTTAAAACGTTTTTATGAGTATCTCCGGTTCTCTTTGGGATAATTGCATGAAATTGGAGCCAAAATGTTAAAAAATAACTAAGGTTTCAGATAAAATTAAAATTGAAAAATTTTTTGAACCCTGAATCCTCCTATATTCCATTAATGTAAATAGAATTTTTTCTACCATACAGAGGTATATCTGAAACATAGGGATTCACATCACTATGATACCCTTAGAAAGTCCTCCGCCGAAGGGATTCCTATATGAATGCTGTTGGAAATTTGTTAATTTTAATTTTAAATGCAAACTGATTAATACAAATGACAAGTAATTAATTAAAATCTTATCTCTCTATTCTAAAAAAAAGTAAGGGCCGCTGTCGTCGCCGCTGTCAAAAGCTTGTTCGCCTATCTTCTCCTAAACCGTGGGGATTTGAGCTTCGACTAAGGTGCCCGCAGATTCGAAAAATTCCGAGGAACCTGCTAAGCTGACTTAAATTTCGGAAATCGAATTATTTTAGAAGATATTAATAAAAAACTGAAAACATTAAACAGAATGCTTGCCAGATTTGGCATAAAATCATTCATTCCTTTGCAACAAAGCGTTTCCAAGTATCTAGAATCGCGTGAAATTTACAAACATGAGTTAGAATTACGCCCATTTTACGCCAAAATAAAAACTATATGAAATAAGTAACTCAAAATGTGTTACACAAAGTTGATAATTTTCAAATAGTAAGTTCGCTTAGACAACAGGAGTTTAGAATTAGCAATTATTCGTTTTTCCAAAACAGAATAACTAATATCTTGAAAATGAAAAATAATTAAAATGCAGATTATTTTAAAGCCGGTTCGGTCCAACTGGATTATTTGCTAGCAGTAGAAATATTTGGCGGCATTAACTATGTCATTATAGCAGTTATAGTACACTTTGGATATTTGCTAGCGCGACGAGATGGTATAATTCGTGGTGCTAAGTACGCCAATCTGCAAACGATTATGTAAATGAAAATATGGATAACGGTTTTCCGGTAACCTTAAATGAACAGTAATTATAGGTTGTGAGCATGTGTAAATCGCCAAATAATGAAAAGTCGCCATTGGTGGCAAGCTATCCCATCTGTTCCGTAGCTTTTATTAGCTTTACATGCACGCAAGTTGTCAGATAATGAAAAATAGCCATGGGTGGCAAATTCGCAAGGTGTCCAATAGGTTTTAAATTATTAAAAATATAGCTGAAACAGATGTTCTGATTTTATTACGCTTTAGCTTCTAATTAATATAACTTTTGAATAGCAACATTAAATATCATTGTGTTTCTGAGGAGTGCAAATAATTTTCAGGCGATTATAAGCGGAGTCCGCACTCCAGGTGGAGTATAGCTCAGGACCCGTAGAACACGGATTCCCATAACAAAATATCTTCCGTGTTATTAGGGGGAGAGGGTTTACTGTAGTGTGAAGTTTAAATTTTTATGTACACCCTCCAAAAAAAGTATTCGAGCAAGAGAGAAATTTCCTACGTTGGTTTCGTATATTAAAAATTATTTATCATAGAATATGAATTAGGATATGTATAAATATGACTTACCATTTTTCTATCAAGTTGTGCGTTTTTCAAAAATTCAATTATTATTTGTAAATCTAAAATAGGAAATTTCTCTCTTGCTCGAATACTTTTTTTGGAGGGTGTACCAATGAACATACAAGAACCAAGCAATGTGTAGCTCAGTAACATTCTATCTGATCCAATATTTGGGTTTTGTCTGTTGAAATTATGTCTTTTTTACGAATAAGCCTTATTAGGGACCGAATGTCTTATACGAAAAGCGAGCGTAGCGAGTCTGGGGGCCTTGGCCCCTAGTTTGTTAAAAAGTTCTATTTAAATGGTTTTGAAAAGAATTATATTGTATAATAGGCAGTCTAAAATCAATACGCAATTAAACTTGGCACCGTAAAAAAGTACACTAATATAACAAATAATATTTACGACTTCTAAGAATAGCCATCAGAACATTTTACAAACAGGCATCACGCGGAAATATTTTTTCAAACAAACGGACGTCATTTTTTTTATTTCATGGCTCCATTTTATTAAAGTTTTAATCGTAGAATCGTTGTAATGTAAAGCAAATAATTTAGTAAAAGCTATTGATACTTTTTATAAAAAAATGGAAAATAGCAAATATTACCTGATGTAAGAATGATGTACAAGTTCGTAAGTTTATACTATTACTATGAAGGTGGGAAGATTTTATTTGCGAACTATCTGAATTGAAAGTACATTTATCATTACTTACAACTAATATCGGGCATGTATGTCTGTGAGAACTCTTATTTAATATTTATTAAGGAGGCATTTAATTGTTCAAATTACATGACACCAAAAAAGAGTATAAAATAAATTCTTCTAATAGGCGTTTGCTAGTACAAAAGACTTGAAAGAAGAACTACTGCAATTCATATTACGAGAAAAATCAATAGCTATATATAATTCATTTATAATATCGTCGAATTTCATAGGGAAAAAAGTGTTATTATTTTTTAAATAAATACTTAAGTGTGGTTTATTGTGTATCAGCGTGTATCTAGGGTAATATTTTAAATGCTAAACTATTATCACCTTTTCAGCTATATACTTCTGAAAAGAGTTTGGAATACAATAGTGAAAGCTGTTTAATATTTCTACAGGATCTAATTGAAAATGTATACAAGCATATATCGAGTTTCTGAAGATCTTTAAGAAGTGCTATTTTAATATCGATCCTTTTGAATGTAGATCAATAGGAGCTCGTCAGCTGATTACATAAGAGGTTGTGAACTGTTTTATAAAATTTTCTGGAAACAAAAGAGAATACATGAAACAACATAGCTTGAGGGGAGGAGAACCGCGTAATTTTTCCTTAATTGTGTCACGTGACTGTTTACGTTCCACAGAATTTCATGAATGGCGTTTTCTATTTCTTAAACTTCCAAATAAGCATTAAAAAATCTTTATTATGATTTTGACCTTTTATTTCCTCCACAATCGCAGCAATGTTGCTTATACTTCTTACATGATCAGCAGAAATAACGTCTTTAGGCAAAACGTCCTGAAACATTGAGCTGTTTATGTATTACTAGCTGAAATCCCAGTTCTTCGCAAGGGAATAGAGATTGTTTAGAGCAACTAATAGGAATGAAAAGATTGTATATATTTATCTTCTTATCTCAGTAAGTTTTTGTCTCATAAATAATATATTATCTTCGATCCTGGCTCCATATTTCATGTTTGCGAGTCTATCTTCAACATGTTATTTTTTTCGTCAAAGTTTGTTTGCATTTAACTTACTAATACACTTTTAAAAGTATTACTGCTCTGCCAAAGATGAAAGGTCGGCTTTGGCATGCTGCCAAAAAAAAAAAATGACCCTGCGATATGTTTCACAGGGAAGATGGGTTCAGGTGTGCAAGGGCTCTTAAAATTCTAAACGGTAGTAGTGTTTTTCGAGTCATTTGGCCTTTAATTTCCGATTTACAAAATACTTCCGTACTGCCAGTTGGCCAAAAAGTGGCTAAATTGGCAACCCTGGCCGCACATACTAGAGAGAGAATTTTGCGCACATCTGAACACATCTCCCCATCCAAACAAATCGCAGCATCCATTTTTTTTGGGGGGGGGGGCAGTGCGCCAAAGCCGACCTTTCATCTTTGGCCGAGCAATATGTAAAAACAAAGTCAAAGAATAATTAATTTCATTTCCAATTTTAACATTGATCTAGTTCCTATCGAAACGGTAGCCACTGCTGTTACTTAAATAGTTAAATGCAAATGCTACAATCAAGCAAAATCTGAAGTACTTTTTAAAGCTCTTCAGATTCGAACCACAAAGGAATAAATTAAATAACCCATAAGAAACAAAAAAAATATTAACCTTTAAAAATACACTGATATAAAGGACTATCTATTTTGCATTTCATTTCCTTCACATATGTGGCAACAAATCTTCCGAATTACCTAGAGGTGCACATGCGCATTATGAGTTTTCCCATATCAGACGTGACATCTGGTACTGTCGACAGACGATGCGACGTTTTGAAAAATTCGGGTCAAGAAATGACTTACATCATTCTACTTTAATCCACGGAGTACCTAATTTTATTGAAGTAAAACTTCTGTAGTCGCGACTAGGGGGTAACTCAGATTTTTTTTCTGACGGAAGTAACGTTCAGTAAAGGAAGTGACGTATATGTCATATATATTCCACGGCAAGCGCGCCTGAAAAAGAAGAATAACGAAAAATCCTACATTTTCGACCGCTCGCTCCTTTCGCGGACTTCATTGTTGAAAATGCATTATCATTACTATCATTATTTAGTTTTTCTTGAGATGGCAACGTTATCCACAAAATAAGTATTTAAATATCTCGTTTTGCCGATGGCGACTAGTTGTAAAATTCTATACTCTCTGAGGAGTTTGTGAAGATTTCCGTTGGGAAATAACTTTTGAATTAAATTGTTTTTAAGAGGTCTAACGTTTATTTTCTTGATTGTGTATCGTTAGATTGTGGCTAGTACTTATTTTCAGACATAGAATTATTACTGCCGTGATGGTACTTGATGAACATACAAATGCCAAACGCGTTTTAAAATAAACGACTTGGTGCAGTGATTAATATTTGGCGTCGGCTTACTAGAAAGCTGGGTTAGTATTTTGACTAACTCTTGATACGCTTTAACATTCATCGTGTAAAAATACGGGGAACCTGTTAGGGAAAGAAACGGCGATTTCTCGCCATTTCTTTGAGACATAAATTTTTATTTGTATATCAATAAGCGTTTTGAAGGTACATCCAACATAATATTTTACATGTAATCCCAACCTCACTGGAGGTTGTCGATAATCCTTATTTTTAGATAGATGAATAATATACAAGGTTTTGGAAAAGCACAAAGAAATGGAACCTGTCTGCAATCGAACCGGAAAAGTAGTTGGAAACGTCAGTTTAAGAACACTTTTCCTGGATTCTAACCCAGCTTCAAGGCAGAACATCAGTTTAAGAACAAGGAGATGGAACACAACAATTAAAGGGACAGTGGCTGCAAATGTACCTAAACAGCAGAGGGAAATTTTCGTTTAAGAACACTGTTGGAGGATCATACTTCGATCCCACGAAGGTAAATTTATAGGAGGGGACACTTCGCTTAGAAAGTTGGATAACGCCGTTGTTGCAAACAGATGGCGCTACGCACACTGGGTAACTGTGCAACTCAGGTTGTTTATATTTCCATCGAGGCGAAGTAAATGGAGATAGTTGAATTATCAAAACTTCAAAAAATTAAATGCATAGACTTATGAGCGTGATATATAGTAATTACTGGTTTCAGACGTGTTTTAATTACATAATTGTCTTATAATACTATTTCGTAGTGAATATATGCAATAGTTTCGAAGTGAAGTGATATTATTATTTGTCAAATACCAGTTGCATTGGCCGTTAGGCCATTAAACTCCTAAATACTATGTATGTCGTGTCTGTTATTATTTTACCCAAAAGATGTATTTTAAGAAATGTTAGTACGTAAGAAACGGACCCTGGCTGCAATCAATCCCAAACAATGGACACCACAAAGAAACAAACACTGGCTGCAAACGGTTTAAGAACAAAATAAAAGAACAACAAATGGACACTCCGAGGATTCTAACACAACTTCAAGACGGAGCAAGCAACGGTTTAACACTGGGATGGAAGACCACAAAGAAACTGAACCTGGCTGCAATCAATCCTAAACAATAGACAGAACCTGCAGTTTAAAAACATGGATACAGAATAATAATTCGAAACCTACTAGCAGACTTAATCAACGCTTAAGAAAACTGTGATAGAAAAACAGAACAAAAATTACACTACCTGCATTCGAACCCCACAAACAGAGGAAAACATCAATTATAGAACACAGTTAAAGTATAATACTAGACTACGGACATCCCCCTCCCCATTAGACCCAACCTTCAGACGGAACAATGGTATGCGAAAACAGTTAAAGAATAATACTACAACATGGACACTTCCTGGATTCTAAGTAATTATCATGAATTACCGATGATTCTTACTGGAGATTTTAATGTTAATTTTCGCTCTCAAGAATCTCAGTCGTTAGTTGATTTTTTAAAAGAAAAATTTGATCTAACTATGAATACTTCTCGACTTCAATCAACAACGCGTTTCGGTACAACGATAGATGCTGTATCTTCAAGAATATTAGCAAATTTAGAGAGTTAAATTTGTGTTTCACATTATAATTACCACAAACCTATAATTTCATACATATAAATATGATGACATCCAATTACCTATTTCCAATGAATAATATGAATATAACATTTATATAATCTTTGTAAAGTACATGAATAATAAATATAATTAAATTATAATATGATATTTATTTTCAGTTTAATCATTTCAGTGATATGTGTCGTAAACACGTCAAAGAAGTTTTACTTCAATCGCGCGTAAAGATTATACGCATACACTTTTTTTTTTTTTTTTTTTCAATTCCTACTATTAGGTCACAATCTCGCTATATATATTAGGGTGACGCAAAAAAACGACTATTTTTTGTTTTTTAGTCTCGTGTGAAAAAATGTTAGTTTTTGATGTTTTAAGACCAAAGGACAGCCCCAAAATAAAATTTTTAAGAGGTCGTTCAAAATTTTTTTAAATTTCAAAAATCTTCAAAAATCGATTTTTTTCTCGTTACGGTATAATTTTATAGACAAAAAAGAAAAATAAGTTTCTGAAAGTTTCAGTTCAAAATTTAAATTTTGAAAGGTCGCTCACAATTTTTTAAATTTATTAGTGCTTTACTTTAGATTTTTTCGAGCGACCTTTTAGTATTCAAATTAAAATTCCTTACAATTTTTTCTTTTATTTAGTACAATAATCGGTAAAAATACAATACGAGAGGAACTAAAAATCAATAAAACCTGTTAAAATTTTAAAAAAATATGTTTTCTATATTATGCTTGATTTTTAGTTCATCTCGTGGTGTATTTTTATCGATTTTTGTACTAAATAAAAGAAAAAAAGTATGGAATTTTAATTTGAATATTAAAAGGTCGCTCGGAAAAATCTAAAGCAAAGCACTAATAAATTAAAAAAATTGTGAGCGACCTTTCAAATTTAAATTTTGAACTGAAACTTTCAGAAACATTTTTGTCTATAAAATTATAGCGTAACGAGATAAAAAATTAAAAAAAAAAATCGATTTTTGACAATTTTTGAAATTTAAAAAAATTTGGAGCGACCTCTTAATTTTTTTTTAAGCTGTCCTTTGGAGGGGGCTCTTAAAATATCAAAAACTAACATTTTTTCACACGAGACTAAAAAAAAAAAAAACTTGTCGTTTTTTTTTTTCGTCACCCTAATATATATCTTGCACAAATTTTCAATCTTTAATAAAATACTTTTTTATCCATCCGCTGAAGTTCAAATACATTTTTTTAAACTTGTAGTGGATTACATTGGATGCTATTACAGTGTTGGTCCCAATCAACTGGATGATTTATCTACAGGACCGCCCAAAAGATTCGAAATACATTACGCTCTATGGGCCGAAATTCATTAAACTCGCATATCTTGAAAACTATTAGACGTAGAATGTTGAAACTTTATATTCAGGATTTTTGTAACATCTAGTTGTGCACCCGCCATTTCGGTCCCATTCGACTGGATAGTGTATTTACAGGGCCGCCCAAAAGATTTTAAATACATTGAGCGTATTTTAGAGGTATATTAGGCTACTTCAAACGACTCAGAAGTGATATATGCTGTTAAGGGTTACGAAATGAAATTTTCCATCGAAAATAGTGTGTTTATCATTTATAGTGCTGCTACAGGAACACTCCCGAGTTGCAACACTTTACGGTCAATGGCAGTTTTAGGGACATTCATCCATTTGAAGTCCAATACCGTCCTACCATAGAGTTAGGCAATGGTCCGGCCACGGTCACGTGCCTCCCTCAAGAATTACGCCAAAAGTTGCCAAGATTGGCGACTTTTGTACATGTGTATGCATTTTACTCTCAAATCTCAAAAACGATTAGCTGTAGAATGTTGAAATTTCATATATAACAGTGTTGTAACGTCTAGTTGCGCATCTCGATTTTTGGTTCCAATCTACTGGAGAGTTTATTTGCAGGACCACCCAAAAGAATTTCAATACATTAATGTCTATGGACATCTTCAATATATTACATCTTTAGTTAGTCATTATTTAGTCCATGCCCAAAATCTTGCCATTTGTCACCGACCTTGGCGAATTTTGCCAAAATATCGCCAAATTTTGCTATAGTCAATCATTTGGTCCATGCCCAAAATATCGCCATTTGTCTTCGTCTTTGGTGAGTTTTGGCGAAATATCTCCAAATTTGGCGACAGTTAGTCATTGCCCAAAACCTCTCTATTTGTCGTCGACCTTGGCGGGTTTTGCCAACCATGACCAAATTTGGTGCCAAAAATTATTTTGCATAACTCTAAAACTTTTAACCTTAGAATGTTGAAATTTTGTACTTAGAACTATTGTAACATCTAACTATGCATCTCTCTTTTTTTTTCAATTTCTACTATTTGTTCACACTCTCCCTATATATATTAATATATCTTATTGAAATTTTCAGTCGTTAATAAAATACTTTTGATCCATCCACTCAAATTCAAATAGTTTTTTTTTCAAATTTTAATTCATTAATTAAATGTAATTAATTAAATTTAATAAAAAGTAACTAAATTTAAACTTCTTTGTTGACCTAAGTAGGAATTGACATAATTTTTTTTATATATATATTACTTGTTTACTTTCAACTTTCAATTACCATAAAAACAACAGGTTTGTTGGCACTCACTGCTATAAGGCACTCAAAATGGCAGACGGCCGAAGTGTGAAGGTCCCGGGTTCAATCCCCGTTGCTAGACCCCTTGGAAAGTCCCCCTACAAGTGCATCCCCCACCCTAGGCAGATACCCCTCGTGCAGACTTGCCTTTATACATACAATGAAATACAATACGCCCGTCAATGCCAAATTCGGCAATTAAGCGAACAAAAAAAGTTTAGGTAGTGTCTTGTGTGGAAACTGCAGCAGAATGTATATTAACGTAGGATTACATATCGTTTGATTAGTTGTAAGTCTGACATTGAAAAATAATGAAAATAACTTGCATTTTCAATTTAATAAAAAAGAAAAATTTATTAACACGTTCTATTGTGCTTTAATCCATATAATCTAACAAACCATCCTATACAATATCGTCCCATATTTAAAATTCATTTGACGTCATCAAAATGTACAGAATTTTACCAAAATCAATTCGAAATTTTATTACTTTTCAACGTTTATTGTTTGAGTTACAGCAATTATCACAATGCGAAATTCCGATTCCTTTTATCACAATCACGCTTTCATGAGAATGTCAAATTTCAGTTGCAAGCCAAGGCTTGAATTGTTTCCAAACTAAAACAGCTAAAAAATGTAAATGTTCAATTTATGAATTCTTGAGGCTATTCCTATCAAATCGCAATATCCGATGAGAAAAATTCCCAGAAATGTAATTATAAAAATTATTCCAAACGTTTCCTGTAACAATATTATTAATCAATACATCAGCAGATATCTGATACAAATGTGATGAAATCTCTTATAGTCCATCAAGTTTTCTAAAAATTGATATTTTAAAAGTAATTTTTAACTTAGAAAGAAATAAATGACTGATGTCTAAAGCTAAAGGATGGTTTTCCCCTTCAGCTCCATCTTGGAAAATGATTGTATTCCGAATTTTCATGTTATCGTCATCGATGACAGATAGTTTAAATAACGTACGTCTAAGCCTTAATTTGTAAATTTATCATTTGTGGTAGTATAATTAAAGTATGAATAAAACATTGCTTTCATTTACTGCTCAGATTGCGCTTGTACACGAAATATTCTTTAGCAGTCATTTGAACGACGGTCGGTTGGTTGTGTGTGATTAAGGCAACAACGCTACTCTAGAGTGATCTGCCAAGGGGGGGGTTGCCTTGGTAGGAGGACTTTCTAAGGGGTTCTAACGCGTATTCACGTTACAATTGGAGAAAACCTACCAAAACTCCAGACCGTTAGATCGACAGCCGCGCGATGGGACCCGAACCCGGGACCTTCACACTTCGGCCATCTACCATTTTCAGTGGCATAACCACTGTGCTATGGTGAGGCCCATTTTTACGTCGGATTTTAATCATTCAGTCATAAGGTTACTTAATATCCATTTAACAGCCTGAATATTATCCCATAATATCTGATATATTCATTATTCAGAAGGTAGCCTTGCATAAATTTGGGATGTGACGTATAATCCCAAAGTATAAATATTTTCCTTAAAAAAAATAAATAAAAGAGTTAAAGTAAATAAATATACATGAATGCAGTAAAATGCGAAATAGATTTATTTCGCACAAAAGGACATTATATGTGTAAAAGGGGGGAAAAAAAACCTTTTTTCTTTTTTTTTGTGTGGGAGAGAATGGGGGAGAAGATAAACTGTTTGAACTTTCGTTAAAAAAAGAAAATGACCTCCATATGGTAAATTGTTATTTTGATAGTTATGCAGTATGCATGTTTGTTACCAACAAACGTTAAAGAAATTTCATTCGGATTTTCTTTTTTTCTGAATTACAAGTAATGATTTTTTAGACACGCAAACTGTATTACTTATTATATTCAAATATATTTTAAGGCTTTTGTTTAATTATAAATGAAATGTGAGAGATCATGGGCGCCGGCAGAATACTTCCCATAGGCGGGGGGGCAAAGACTACTTCAACGTATGGTTACCATGTTGGAAAAAGCAAAAAAGCAAGGGAAAACATGTCATACAAAAATCCAGGGGGGGGGCATTGCCTCCCCTTGCCTCCAATATTAATTGAAATAAGGCAAAACTCTTTCGATTGCTGGATTTTTCGTAGTTTTATTTTTATTTTTGTTTGATACGAGAAAAAAATTAACAGTTTTCTTCAGTTGATTAAAGCATTACTTCTATGATTTCATAAAATAACAAGGTTCTATAAGCCACAGCTTGATTAATTCATGCTTTGCTTACAGAATAATATTCGTATAAAACGCAGTGTAAAACAGCTCAAAGTAATTCTGGATGCATTCATGTTTGGTGCTGCCATCTCATATGCATTTACTGAGTTATTTTAGAATAAAGTAATCCTTTATTGATTGGTTTAAATTTTATCATGCCGACTAAAAACTAAAAATCAATGTGCTTAAGCAAAATTGAGTTAGAATTTACATTATTTTGTAGTTTTATTTCTCTCTTTGCTGAGAATTGCTTTTTATTGTGTATTCGTACTATAATGTTCCGATTGAAAAGGTGACAGAATTTTCTCACTATGTGTTTCGCGATGATAATAAAAGCTTGAAGGCAGTTTACTTTTTATGCTCATAACGTACTTTTAGCTTTCCTTATTTAAAGTACAAGGTCTATATAATTTAACTTCACCTATAAGCAACACTCTACTTCTGAAACGGATGAGCAGATTGCCGAAAAATAAGGTATATGGACTGTGTACAAAATGTACACAAGGAATTAAGTTTAATTTTAAAAATACCCACTAGGTGGAGCTTTAAATGGTCAGATCATCTAAAAAAATACACAAATTAGTTAATGCATGTTTAAATTGTTTTTACATTAAGAATCAGCCATTTGTTTTTGTTTTTATTGCAAAGCGCCACCTAGTAGACACTTTTAAAACTTTTTTTTTTTTTTTTAAGAAACTCACTGAGCGCATCTTATGCATAATCTGTTTACAAAATTTGTTTAACATACGTACATCCGTTTCAACTTTATAAATCTGTTTATAGGGGAAGTTTAACTATAACTACAGTCTGCAAATTGTTCCTTAGCAAGTTATGCTTAACTTATTTCTTGCAAATTGTTAGTTTATTGTACTTCGTACTTTTGGTACTCCACACTCGTTTGCTTGTTTGCAACAACTCCTAACTAAATTGACTATGCATCATACATATAAGCCGCTTATGTTTTATGATGAAAAGTATGTATTGATTCCCGATAGGCCTCTGTGCTTCACATATAAATAAATAAATAAATTTATAATAATAAATATGAATCCTGTAAATCTGTATGTGTGCAATGTCCAGACAAATCTACAGGACTCAGAGGTCTGAAAATTCGAACATATAAGGCCATGAGTTCCATAATGTGCATCTCGGTATCAGAATTTTAAAATTTTAATTGCTATTTTAATTATTAATTGAAAACCATTTTAACGTTGCCATGCTTGGCGACTTTCGCTCAAATTCTGCTGTAAAGCAAAATCGCGTGCTTTTGAAAAACTTAAATTGGCATGAACATTTCATCGGGTTTGCGCCAAATCTCAAAATAATAAAAATGAATATTCGTGTGCGATCTCAAGACAAATCTATAAGCAAGCTGAGCTTCGAAAATTTGCACATATAAGCCAATGGCTTGGAAATGGGCACCTGAGGCTCAGAATTCTGAAATTTTAATTACTTTTTAAATTAGTAATTAAAAGCCGTTTTCAGGTCGTCATGATTGGCGAGTTTCGACCGTATAGAATGATTTATGCTTTTAAACTAGCAGAAATACTATTACTTCAATGAAGAATCGCGTTACAATTTGTTGGTATAAATCATGGCCGAATTGTTGTTAGACAGTGGGATTTTATTTCAATTATATCCATATAAATCATACACTTTCAATAAACAATAATGTAAAATTAAAAAAGTTATTTTCAATACAAATTAAATTGTTATTTCGTTCAAAAATTCTTCATTATTAAATGTTATTTGAAGCTATAGTTCTGAAGTCACTTTTATTGGCTCAGAGGGTATTGAATTACGAACATGTGGACGTACAACCATGCATGTTGCTTTTTAACGCATTTTTGCATTCAGTTTCTCACCTGCACCGTGTCTTCTTTTTAACAATTTCCCAAAGGATCTCAAGGACGACCATTGCAAGTTATTGGGGAAGGGGTTGTAGTTTTGAAGTTACTTTTATTGATCCAGAGGGCACTTTATTACACATGTGCTCATACAAACATGCATCCTGCTTTTTAATGCATTTTTGCATTGTTTCTGAGCCATGCACTGCGTCTTCTTTTTAACAGTTTTCCAAAGGATCTCAACAAAGGCCGTCACAATTGCATGACAATAACCACTTAGCAGGATAAAAAATGAACTTTCGAAATCATTTAAAATTATCTCTCTTGGGAATTTACCGTGTTCTTCAGGAGCAATTTTTATGGCTAGTTGAAATTGAATGTCGTTTTCAATTTTCGAGTAAATACCAGAAGCAAGAAGTCTTTGAACTGATACGTGGAATTTGTTTTTGTACTTCAAATCCTTCTTCATAAAGAAGGCTGCAAGAGACTGGAAAAATGTATCCGCTGAAACAAAGTAATTGTCACCGAGAAAATGTATTCTTCTTCTGCCAGAAATGTAAGCCAACCTCTCATCTTTATTTTGGAGGAAATCTTTAACTGTCTCGTAATTATTTCGATTCTTTAGAATGCCGTAACCAATCATTTTGTGGGTTTCAAAAGGGGAGTTGATGAAAATATTAGGCAAAGTGCTATCGTCCATCACCATGCTTCTATACTCATTTCTTTGCACGGCTTTAGCTAAATTCGGTATAGTGCGAATAAACGCAAATGTCGGTAGCGTTTAAAAAGACAGCAGTACAGAAACGTAGCATGCGGTTAACAGAAACATGCCTAGAAGCCACGAAGTTACCAATATCTGTTCTACAACCTTTGAACTTTTAACATGCGAAGATTGGTTCAGACTTACTGCTACCACATGCATCACAATTTTGTACCATCGCATACGCTTGGGAAAGAAAGCATAATACAGGATTGTCATAGACACTAACGAGAATAAAAACATTATCCAAACGCTGGTAGACAAAGGTTGGAGAGCTGAAAACGAATCCATCAAAGATTTCAATTTTCTAGTGGCGAACGTGATTTCGTCCACTAAGTAAGTACTATAAGCAGTGGCGTCAGACCTCTGAGATGTTAGCAAAATCGGAGCTACGAGCTTTCATGCTTTTCAGGATTAATATTTTAAATATGAAGCCTAAATGTGTGTTCAAAATGAAAATTTCTTTGCAGTTTCATTTATCTTGTTAGAATTTTTCGAGTAGTAACACCTAAAATTTTAAGTTCACTGTAATCTCGTGAAAAGAACTCAAGAGAACTCAAAAAAATATACTGTGAGGCCAGCAGTTTTCCCACTGTATTAGCCTCAAAGCATTAAAAATACTGAAGTAAACATTTATTTTAAAAGGTACTCGGACAACATTATGTATCCTAGGAAACAGTTTGAAATATGCAATATAAGACATTCATTTACATAATGATTCTTCTCAAAAACATTCTGAAAATGTATTACAAAGTTCTTTTTTATTTGATAAACCATTCTAGAAGTACAATACATTTTTTTTCGTATTGATTTTGCAATTATAAATCTTGCAAAAGTAAGCATTTTTCTTCTATCATTCCAATGTTCTAAGGTGGCGAATAAATATAAAAATCGCTTGATAGATAATGCTTTGAAAGACGGCCAGTAAAGCAATACTGACATTGTATCAGAATAAAATTCTACTTTTCTTATAGGATAGAACTCTGAAGAAGTTTATTTGGGGTGATTTAATTGATTTTAAGGTTTATTCTCCGATCTTCAGCGTACAGTAGAGTTGCGAATTGCTCCGAAAAATAATTAACCACTTCTTGCCAACAATAGATTTTGGTTATAGTTTTTACGAAATGATGATTAACCCAAAAGTTCAATATAGAAATATCGTTATAAGCTAATCAAAATATTACTGTTAAAAGAGTCGTTTATATGTGCCGGAGCCGTTGGCAACTCTAGTACATTTGAAAGGCATTGCATTATCGAGCAATAATCCAGGTATCATTTTGTGACACTATTTGTTACAAGAGACACAATTGTAGAACGTATAAACATTTATTTTACTTCTTTGACGCAATTCATAGTTACAGGATTGTGGTGGCTCGGAGACGTTTTACTAGGATGGTCCGAAGATGTGTCTCTAATCTAAAGTGAAATTAAATCGAACAATGATCAGGAGATTGGCGAAAGTTAAGCTTGGCATAACAAAGGAACACGCCCGAAAGAGCGCCGAGGAGACCTTCATTATGAATGACTCCGAAAAACCGCGGTATAATCTTAGTCAACAGAAAAATGATAAGAAATAACGATGGCATTAAACTATCGAAATAAAACTAGCTAAATTATTGTAAACCAGTGTAATAGAAAATTAGTTCAGCTAGATTTTAACTGATGTGAGTTCATGTATGGTAATGAAAGAAATGAAGTATTTTACGCATATATAATAACCGTTGATCCAGTGGTGTAGTTCTATCAAAAAATGTAGGGGACGCTCATCGCTTTAAATAAGTGGAATATTACTTCCTGTTAGTTCCAATTCAGTTCATTAGTTAAAGCAATAAATATAATTAACCAAATCATTATATTTAGTTATTTATTAATTGATTATTATTACTGTGGTGTAATTAATTTGAAAAAATTAAGTAATTTTAATCAGCAGTGCTTTAATAAAAGTACACTTTTTCTATCTACCAACATCAACAATACTAAAGCCATCTTTTCCTTTTACGCAGATAGCCATACTAAGACGGCCACGAGATTACAGTGAACTTAAGGCATTGTTTTTCTAGATATGCAGTTTAAATTTTTCTTCTTCGAGAAATGCCAGTATTTATAATGTATCGAGCAAGCAAATTAATCTTTGTACATAAGATAACTATGACACAAACGAAATCTGAAAGAAATTTTTTCACGTTTCAGAAGATCGCTCGTTGTAATTGCTTCACAACGCGTTTTGATTTTACTGTACAATAACAGTAGTATTTGACGCTTTAGCCAATAAACAACAAGTTATGACGCAAAGAACGCTTCAGATATGCGCGGACGTTTTTATTATTTTTTCAATGGCAATTTAATCTTTTATGTCTGAACAAACGAAGAATAAGAAATTGATGTCGAAATGAAAATCTTCTTTACTTACAAATTCGTAAAAATTTCTACTTTATAATTTTCTCCGTTCTCTAAAGTGGCGAATGCTGCTCGACTTTTGCGAAATATAAAAAGTTATGACAGATAGATTCAAGATGCGCGTTTTAAATATTCGAAGCAGTAATCTAATTGAAAAATAAAATAAAAATTATTCTAACAATCTGCAAATATGTTCACAGTCCGAACCAGTTTGTAGAATTTCCCGTACATAAACTTGGTAGTTCTGCGATGCAATGCGTTATAGTATTACGCAGAAGATCGCAAAGACGGACAAAACTAAAATAAAACATTTTCTAATTCGAACGAAAAAATCGCTTCGAGTGTGTCGAGAAGCTTGGAGAATTTCCGTACAAATTTGGTAGTCTACGTCACCCGTTTCGAGCTACGCGAGACGCAGACAGAAGCAGACTTAGACAGTTTAAAATTCTCTCTATTCTAAAGAATAGTACAGCGCTGTCATAGCCGTCAAAGGTTCGCCTATTTCTCGTAAAGTGCATTGAGTTTTGACTAAGGTTCCACAGTTCGAAAATTCGAGGAACTGCTAAGCTGACTTAAATTCGAAAATCGAATTTAGAAGATATTAATAAAAAACTGAAACAATAACTGATTCATATTCCTGAACTTCAACAGACGCTGTTACAACAATAGTTGATACGCAATTTAGTCAAATACGTCCAAATGTGTTCGCTTAGACAACAGGAGTTTAGAATAGCGATTATTCATTTTTCCAAAACAGAATAACTAATATCTTGAAAATGAAAAATAATTAAAATGCAGATTATTTTAAAGCCGGTTCTCGTCCAGCTGGATTATTTGCTACTAGTAGAAATATTTGGCGGCGTTAACTATGCCATTATAGCAGTTATAGTACACTTTGGATATTTGCTAGCGCGACGAGATGGTATAATTCGTGGTGCTAAGTACGCCAATCTGCAGATATTATGTAAATGAAAATATGGATAACGGTTTTCCGGTAACCTTAAATGAACTGTAAATATAGGTTGTGAGCATGTGTCAATCGCCAATAATGAAAAGTCGCCATGGGTGGCAGGCTATTCTATCTGTTCCGTGAGCTTTATAATCTTAGCATGTACATGTAAATCCATTGAATGTGCATGCATGTCTATTACTACTTAGCTCCTAATTAATTTAACTTTTGAATGGCAACATTAAATATCATTGTGTTTCTGAGGAGTGCAAATAATTTTTCCAGCGATTATAAGCGGAGTCCGTAATCCAGGTGGAGTATAGCTCAGGACCCGTACTACGCCGATTCCCATAACAAAATACCTTCCGTGTTATGAGGGGTAGGGGGTCTAGTGTAGTGTGAAGTTTAAATTTTTATGTACCAATGAAGATGCAAGAACAAGCAATGTGATTACGATTACGCCTGATTAGGGGCCGAATCCTCATACGAAAAGCGAGCGTAGCGAGTCTGGGGGCCTTGGCCCCTAGTTATTTATATAGATGCTAATGTGTAAATTGCAAAGAATCGCCATAGAATCAAAAGATCTCATTGGGGCCAAATAATCTAAGCTGTTTCTTTTAAGGGAGCCTTGAAGAGGAGAAGCGAAGATTGATAGATATGACGATAAGTATCAATAGACAGTAATTACATATTTATGAAATTAAAAGTGTTTATCCTTTTTCACACAACGTTGTCTTACAACCAACTAAACGAAAAGTAATTCTAATTTGTGTTAATATATCCCGCAGTAATTTCAACAGAGGAGATTACTTGAACTTTGAAAATGAAATTCTGTCTTGTCACATGCAGATATGATTTTAGTAGTAAAATAATCGCTTTTTCCGGTATGAAGAGCGGGTGCGCAGCTATTTTAAAAACATCTCTTGAAAATAGCATAAATGAATTCAGAAGACCTCAAAACGTGTCAATACACCAAAATCTCGAAGTCGAATTTTTTCATGATTACAACACTTTCCTTATATGGTACATGTTCGGAAAGAAATAGATGGTTGTCCATTTCATGTAGTGTCTTAGGTATTTAATGTTACAACTTGAGCCTAAAAAACAGTATGATGTAGAAATAAGACATTTTGAAAGCCAGGAGTTCTCTACAAACCATTAAGCTTTCCACTTTTTGATATGAATGAATGACAGTGACGTAGCGTGATTGCCAGGTTGTTCATGACGCAAACTTTAAATCAAGAGTCAAATAATTTTGCTCTTTTTTTTTAATTAACACATCACGAATAAATTCGAATTACATACGTAAGGAAAATTTTCGTTTCCAACCGTGCGAAGAACGGGCACGCAGCTTGTTTAAAATAAAGTGTTTGGAAGCCTTCTAGGGCACAATTGCAGCTACAAAAAATTTTGAAAGTGTCAAACTTCTTTTAAGTGCTATCAGTATAGAACTCTTTTTTTGTTTTCTTTCTTTTTTTTTTTTGTTTGGGAGCCCGCCCTGAGCAGGGAGGGACCACCGAGTGTGGGGGGCCCACCCGTCTGCAGACAATCGGACACACTGGCCAGTCTGGGCCCGTATTTCTCTAATCTAAAGTGAAATTAAATCGAACAATGATCAGGAGATTGGCTAAGCCACGCTTGAGCTTGGAATTAAGTTAAGCTTGGAATAACAAAGGAACACGCCTGAAAGAGCGCCATATAGGCCTCTTATTAACTTGAAGCCTAAATGGAATTATATTAACCAAACGTAAAAAATCGTTTATGAAGATGACTTATGTATATTTATTTCTAAGGTTATGTTTACATTATTTAGTATTTAAAAAGACATTGTAGGGAAACCTTAACAGGTTGTAAGAGAACTTTCTAGTATGCTTTTTCATTTGAAGTTTCAAAGTTATAAAATGGGTTTTTAAATTTAATGACTGAAAGAGAGTGCTGAGGGATGAGACATTTTTCACAAATTGTTTTTATTGGTTAAAGGTTGAAAGAAACAAGCAAAACAAAAACATTTTGAAATATTTTAGATTTTTTTTAAACTAGGGGCCAAGGCCCCCCAGACTCGCTATGCTCGCTTTTCGTATGAGGCATTCGGCCCCTAATAAGGCTTATTCGTAAAAAAGACATAATTTCAACAGACAAAACCCGAAGATTGGATCAGATAGAATGTTACTGAGCTACACATTGCTTGGTTCTTGCATGTTCATTGGTACATAAAAATTTAAACTTCTCACTACAGTAGACCCCCTCCCCCTCATAACACGGAAGATATTTTGTTATGAGAATCCGTGTTGTACGGATCCTCAGCTATACTCCACCTGCAGTGCGGACTCCGCTTATAATCGCTGGAAAAATTATTCGCACTCCTCAGAAACACAATGATATTTAATGTTGCCATTCAAATTTATATTAATTAGGAGCTAAAGCGTAATAAAATCAGAACATCTGTTTCAGCTGTATTTTTAATAATGTAAAACCTATCGGACACCTTGCGAATTTGCCACCCATGGCGATTTTTCATTATTTGGCGATTTACACATGCTCATAACCTATAATTACTGTTCATTTAAGGTTACCGGAAAACCGTTATCCATATTTTCATTTACATAATCGTTTGCAGATTGGCGTACTTAGCACCACGAATTATACCATCTCGTCGCGCTAGTAAATATCCAAAGTGTACTATGACTACTATAATGGCATAGTTTAATTATTTTTCATTTTCAAGATATTAGTTATTCTATTTTGGAAAAACGAATAATCGCTAATTCTAAACTCCTGTTGTCTAAGCGAACTTACTATTTGAAAATTGTCAACTACATTTTGAGTTACTTATTTCATATAGTTTTTATAGGCGTAAAATGGGCGTAATTCTATCACATGTTTGTAAATTTCACGCGATTGTAGATACTTGGAAACGCTTTGTTGCAAAGGAATGAATGATTTTATGCCAAATCTGGCAACCATTATGTTTATTATTTTAGTTTTTTATTAATATCTTCTAAAATAATTCGATTTTCGAAATTTAAGTCAGCTTAGCAGGTTCCTCAGAATTTTGCGAATCTGTGGGCACCTTAGTGGAAATTCAAATCCCCACGGTTTAGGAGAAAATAGGCGAACAAGCTTTTGACAGCGGCGACGACAGCGGCCTTTACTTTTTTTTTTAGAATAGAGAGATAACAATTTGTGATGATAATTAAACTAATAGTCTTATTAAAATATTAAAATCGCAAGAAAACTGTTCCATCACTTCCCGATATCAGTAGAAAATGGAACCGAATTTCAAAAGTTCAAATTCTAAGTAGAGATGAAAATTTAAAGTACAAAAGAAATGAAAATATGCCGGTGAATGACTAACTTCATGAACTAATCGATTATAAAACACTTTCCAACACACTAGCGCGCGCACGCGCACACACGCATATCCTAAGCAAATAATCTTTACTTAGCTTTTCCTTAACACAAAAAAAACCCGCACTAAATCGATTAATTAGATCATGAGTAATAAATTTGCAAGATTCCCATTGAAATCATCGTACCTTATTACCACATGTATCCACATTAGGTGTTTTTGGAGATTTTTTTTCTCTCCATATTTGGTGATCGATCGGTAAGTCGCCTGTGTTGGCAACTTTTGAAGAAGGTATTACATAATAAGATGTATTGCGCTTTAATTGGATGTCTGTCTCTAAACTGTCATTGAAAGTAATGTGTCGGAATTATTTTGAGTACTCCTGTAGACTAACTATTAATGATACAGACACTGTTTTTGATGGAGAGCTTTATCTTATAATCCTTAATAACATGTATCGATTTTGCTTCATTTCAAATAGCAAAATATCTATCTCTACAATGCAATTTAAAGAATGACTGTCAATTGAGCATAATGAATTGGAAATATTTTGAGCTCTCCTGTAGAACTATAAATGCTACATTCACCATTTTCAATTGGTTTCATTTCTCAGTACATAGATATAACATAGATATTGAAAAAATTCAACCTTCTTGAAAGCGTTAAGAATTGAAATTATTTTATAAACGGAGTTCAAGTTTTACAACTTCTAGAGGTGTCGATTAAGTTAAATTACACTTTAGCAAAACGTGTCAATGAAAAACAATAAGTTACTAATTTTTGACAGTGTAAAAATTATCTTAAATTGTGACGAACGAGAAATTCTGACAAGAAATAAATATGATATTTCCAAAATGTTAACGTTATCTTTTAATGTTCTTAACATTTTAATCATGGTGATTTCCGACAGTTTAAAAAGTTACATTTTGTAAGTTATTACTTACCATATAATCATATTTTGGATGGGTCATTCTTTATACTACGTTCTTCACATTTTATTGAGTGTGTTTTGAATTGGGAGGACCAAAAAAAATCATTTATTTTTTAAGTATGGCAACATTAAAATGGATTATTTTAATAATATTCCAATTGAAATCTTTTCGGAATAAAATATTTTGAATGGAAGATCAATTTTCTGTTAATGCCTGCACGATATTACACAACTACCATTTGATTTACTTGTGAGATGTTTTTTAGAAATATAGAAATACTAAAAGTTTTATTCCATCTTACAATCCATAAATTTGCCATAAAACTTGAAAGTACAATAAAGCACAAAAGTTTTGAGATAAATTAAAGTTATTTTTTGGAAGAGTCAGTCATGCGTTGCATGTTACAGTCAACGAAATTAATTTTTTAACTGTTGAATATGATACATTTTTTATGAGTGATTTTCAAACTTTATTTTCTAGAAGTCTTGCATGCAAGTTTCATAAATAATAAATTTTAACAACATAAAATCTTATTAACATAAATAACAAATCATTGAAATTATCGACTCAGAGTACCTGAATAACCTATCGCTTGCATTATACTTTCTACTATTATTGAATGATTTCTACAATGCATAATTATGATGAATCGGAAAATGATTTCATTTGAGTATTTTATATTGAGATTTTGGATAACTTTAGTTAGACTCTTCAATATTATTAAGTATGAAGAATCTGTCCACATTGTCGAATGTTCTCCCGTAAGTACATTCTATTAAAATATACAGTTTGTACTTTTTCACATAAAATATTTTAGAAGAATATCACCACTTTTAGAACGATATACTTAAGATAGCAAAGAGAAAGAGAACAAGAAATACAGATTTTTCTTGAAACTAATATTAAAAATATTGCTTTTTTTAAATTAGCGAAATATTTTTGATAATTAAATTGTTTTTTAGGTGTGAAACATGCAAATATTTATCTTTTATCTATTCTAATAGTACAGGTATATATTTAAAGAGAGATATATATAATATGTAGGACTAATGTACTAAAGTATGTTAGTAGTATAAAACAAAGTACCTATACTAATAGTATACTATACATTGCATCCTAATAATTAGCAAAGAAAATCAGTAAGTTATGAATTTAAAAACATTAATTAAGATTACTAATTGCAATAACATTATATAGGTAAATGAATATAAATGGTAAAATGTTTCGAAGAAGGAGAGATAATCCTCCAATCCACAGGAAAACAAAAATACTGAGTACTCAATTCCATAACGTAAAAATAAGACAAAACTATCTCAGACTTTTCAAGATTATAAACATTTACTTCTGGATTCATGGATCAGGGTTATCAGCTAAATCTGGAACTTTTTTACGAAAAATATCTCTTTGTCTATCGGTATTAGTCGAAGCTATAAATTTTAACATTTGTATTCTGTTATACTTACATAAAAGTGTGTCAAACACTGGCATTACAACGGAAATATTCGTAGCCTTTGCTTGTATCGCTTTATGGGCGTTACAAAGATGTTTTTTATTCTCGCGCAGACGTAAAATAAGTGGCGTTGCAAAGAAATTGCTTAATCTGTCGTCGGAACTTCCCCAGAAACATTACGCAAAAGAGACGAAAAAATTATTGCTGTTATTGATCGTTAAAGATTTGTATTTAGTTGCAATGGCTGGAGTTGGATTCCGCTGTGACGGATATAGCTTTGCGAAATGGTCCAGCTTTAATAGTAACATTCTGTTGTCATTCGAACTGTGGCACGTTAACCACTTCTGCCTGCTATGGACACAAACTGCAGATTTGGTAGCGATTTACTTTTCTGCCATTTGCTTCATCTTAAAAAATGTGTTCGTGGAAATAAAAGACATGATTAAGATGGGGGCTCCTGGCAACGATCTACTTATTCTGTACAATAGGACAGTTGACACTGCAAAATCTGTCAATGAATTATTCAGCTTCATACTTTTCTTAGCTAGTCTTACTTCCCTTGGGTCTGTATTCTTTCAGGCGTTTATGATTTACTCTAACAGCAGTTTGCAGTGCAGTTCGATCTACAATCTGTTAATTCTGATCTTTGCATGGCTGTCTTTTTTCGTTACATGTTTATCCGCTTCTCTTGCAACAAATGCTGCAGCGGATGCAAAATACCTTATAGAGACTCAGCTACCGGAAGCGTTCTTTAAAAAGGGTCATGTTCAAAAGTTAAGTGCATCTTTTACTGGATTTACCATTCTCGATTCCATCATCCTGGATAGAAGTCTCATTTTGTCTGCTACTGGAATACTCTTGACATACGGCGTTACGATTGCGACGTTTTCTGTAACTACTTCAAAGAGCTATGCACGCTATGACGATATTCAATAATTAATACGTAAGACAGTAGTATGTACGTATAATTCATGTTTAACCCTAATAAGCAATATTATTCCTATTTTATATCATTCTACTTTGTTATTTTATATAATTTTGTAGTATACTGTATATACTACAAGCACCACTATGTAGTGTGTAAGTATGTAGATGATAAAATACGAAAATCAAAAAGTATTGTACCCTTGACCACGGAAAAAATAATAAATATGAATTGACCACGAAAGCGTGGATCCACCGGGTGGTCAATTTAGCAGGTTTCACTGTATATTGAAGGCTACTAAATAGTACCATAACAATTTACATAACCTTATTACGCAGATGTAACCTTTGTGATCATTGTGTAAGTTTATGCTAATCTGTTGAGCCTGTGAATAACGGAGTCATCATTAGAAAAATATTGCAAATGTTGGAATCTGTTTGACAGGTTTCTGGCACAAAATGAGACTCGATTAAATAATGCATGATGGTAGCAATGAAAGGGCATTTTATAAATATTTCACGTATGAATTAAATTATTGTATTTTGAAAGTGCAAATATCTGGATAACGGCAAATGATGAAGTGAAATAGTAATTTACATGTAGAAGAATGGTGGAATAGGCTTCTGTTACTTGGAAAGTTGTTGATCTACGCAAAACTTAGACGAGTTAATATAATTTAAGGAATCATCCTTGGCAAATTAAGGTAAACACAATGAAAGTATGAATCGTAGATCAAATTTATTTTAGTTTTTATACCCAGTGCTTAAAATAACATATTGAAGTTGTCAACAAATTCTGCTGTGAGTTTTTAATGTCATTGAATACTATTTCGCTCACGGCAAAAACTAATATCCACCTAAAAAAAACAATCTATATGTAGATGTTCTCAAAACAACTCATATAGTACAATCAAAGACGTAAATGTTTAACTTGTTTTGTAAGCTCTGTGCTCTAGATGACATTTCGAAAGTACAGTAAAAGAAACAGCAATGGAAGGAAAGCAAAGCACTTGATGTTGAATACTTGCAACAAAATTGCCGCGGGAGTCCTTGATTGTTGATGCAGTATCAGACATAACATTTATATTAATTTAAGAAGTCCCTTCATTATTTTAAATTATTTTTTCAATTATTATGAATGTGTCTTAGCTTACAGAAAATATTGTGACTGGAGTTTTTTCTGACGATTTGCAAGATCTCTGAAACACATAATCTTAAAACATTTCAGAGTATTGTCTTAAAGCAAAAAGTCAAGGTTCTTGGAAAAACTAGAGGTAACTTTTTTATTTTAGCATGAATTGAAGTTTTAAGTAAGGTTAGACCACCTTCTGATTTCATCTACGTCCCCGAGATATGCAAGACGTCACATCATTCAATTTTCTGTACATTTCAAGAATGGCTGTTTTACCCGTATTATGTACATTTATCTATGTATTATAAAAAAGAAACATTGTAACAGATAAATATATTCAGATGAAAATTAATAAAAAAAAATTCATAACACTGATTATTTAGTTCCTGCATTCTCCCTTTTCAATACTATTAAGTTTAGAACAATCATCTCACGAGTATGTTTAACAACCTAGAACAACCATCTCACAAGTACATTTGGTAGATTTTATCACACAAATACACTCCAACATGTAAAAAGTCTAACAACTGAGCTTTGACGTTATCACTAGGCCTTCAAACACAGTTTTACTTTCATAAAGTAAAACTATTTAAATTTTCTGGTGAATGCTACAAATGTAAGAAGATATATTAAGTTAAAAGATAAAAATTATAATAAATTTGCGTTACAAAACATGATAGATTTCCTTACTACATTACATACTTAAAAACTTGTCCTTTGCCGTAAAATTAAATTTTCTATCTCAAATCATTAAAATATTGTTAAGCGGGAGTAAGTCCACCAAAATTTTTAAATAGTCTTACTTTATGAAAATAAAATGTTATGACGTCATTTTTCAAGGTCTACTGATGACGTAGCAGCTTTCTATATCAAGGAGGTGTGGCTAACACACACACAAAAAACGACGCGCAAAGAACGAATTACAGAAATGTTGCGAAAATAGGAAGATATGATGTATAGGGTGGTTATAACTTAATTCACACTGTTCAGGCCTACAAAGAACGTTCTGGGGAACATATTTCGTTGAAACTTGGTAAATGTGCTACATGGTACGCATCATAAATCGTAAATATTTAAGTTTCTGTGCGTCTTTTGTTCATTTTATTGTTTTATTTTTTAACTTTCTATTTTCATTATGTATAAAAATAATTGACAGATATTCTTATCGTACACACTCAGGCCTTAGCCTTTATAAATGCATTTAATGTGGCTTGCATAATAATAAGTTTATAAATAATTATTCATTGCCGATGGTGATATATTGGAACTAATTAAAATGAAGTTCCTTCTCCTTGAAACTCCAGTCACTCGATTTCAACATTTTAAATAGCATTCGTATTATTGATAAGATATCTGACAGAGACTAGAGCACTTAATTAAAAGAGCTCTCTGACTGATTTCTCATGGCTATCATTAATTAGACGAAACGTATACGAAGCTAATTGCTAGTCAAATGAATGTTCTGGAGCTATATCCAATCTCAAGTGGTTATCGTAAGCACCGATGTCTCAAAATTTCAAGGAATTGTGATAGGTCAAGTACACGAATAAGTGATTTTAGATTAACTGCATTCTAGCATCGTAAATAAATAATGAATTTAAGAAATGAACTTGAAATGTAAAATTAATAGGTAATAAATTTGTAACTTGTGAATACGAAAGTTAAGAAAGTTTTACTCTAAGTATTGTTGCAGAAAACTGTGCATGATTTCTGGGTTCCTCGTTCTAAAGTCCACTAGTCAGGATGGAACACGAACTTTATTGCTTCTAGAACTTCGTCGAACAATCAGCTGTACAAAATTTCCAAGCACAATCAAACAGTAAAGTGCTTATAACAGTCCGCTTAGTACAGATGCTTTCCTAAATGCTGTATTTCTCATAGAAAATAAAAAAACTTCCTCAGGCGGAAATTCAATGGTAACTTACGAGGGAAATTGTAAACAGTCCGTCAAGACTCAGCAACGAAGAATTTACACACAGCACTCCATAAGAAAGCTTCAAAAAGCAAGTAACCTATAGCTTTCAATAGCACAATTCTCAGAGCAATCCAGAAACTCTCTCTCATCGGAAGCTCGATGACAACTAACTTGAATTGCACGAGCTGTCTGCCTTTTATACCCCTCGACGTACTTTCTGGAAAAATCGGTATATGTAGAAAGACCTCGAACATTCGCGTTTTTATTACGTCATAGAAAAGTAATATTAGGCTGGATGTGAAGTTAATGCAGTAAAACAAGCTTTACAGGCCCCATTGGAAAAATCGCACTGAATGTCCGAATTGTCGCCAAGCTTGGCGACTTTTCGACGAAATATCGCCAAATTTGGCGTCAAAAATAAGTCCCCTAAAGTGAGGGTAGCAAAGCTCTAACGTCAATATTTCTCCTGATTTCAAGAAAATCTTATATAAACCAATGGGGGAAACGCAAAAACTCCGTATTTCCCGTTCGAGTTAACCTATTTTGGTGCAACAAAATGCAATATTTCACTATTTGAAGAGTAGAATACGAATTTTAAACAATCGTAACAGTCAGGTGGCATAACAGACTGAAAATTCGTAACACTCCCTAGTAGCACAACTAGTTCAGAATATGTTCAAAACACGTCTTTTGAAAGTCAAAAAACGTGTTTTGTGCATACATTAATTAAACGTTTTCAGAACCAGTTGTGCTATTAGGGATATGGCAAAATGTAGGTAAAGCAAAAAAGTTTTAATGTTTGTCTGTTATGGTAAGCCTACACGGACGACATCTGCCTCCCGGTAAGGAGGGGAGGGGTTGCCTTCGTAAGGGAACTTTTAAAGGCTCTAACACGCATTCACGTTACCTCTGGAGAGAACAAACCAAAACTCCAGTCCGTTAGATTAACAGACGCGCGGCCTGGCTCGAAAGTAAGACCTTCACACTTGAGGGAAGGTTCGCTATATCTCTATCAATGGTGTTTCTGTCATATTCGGTCACTGGGCCGTGGTGGAGCTGTAAAGCAATTGAATTTAAGAAGACTTGTTTATTGTAATAATTAAGCTTACTAAGGGCATAGCTACGAACTATTCCGGTTATCATTAACCACTTTTTGAGAACAGTAAATTTCTATAAAAAAATTTTTTTAATGCCAAATTCAAAATTTCTGCTATATTTTAAGTCCAATCCTTCTGTTCAAAAAAAATGGTTAATGGTATTACGGAATAGTTGGCAGCTATGACAAAGGGATTTACAAGTGAAAAGTAGAAATAAAAAGTGCAGAACTAAAAACTTTATTTGACTGTATTTTTCAAAATCAAGACGTGTGGTTTTTGAAATGAAAGATTTATTTCATATAACAATATTCGACCAGTCAGTAACCTACGGGTACATTAATTTTGCTAAATAGGAGAATATCATAATATTTATAATATTTAAAAACATATATGTCTGACACACAATTAAGTAAAAATATTAAACAGGAAACGTTACACGTTAGTTAGATTCATTAGCAATAAAATGTCATGTTTTTTAAAACAAAAATAGTAAATAAATAAAAAAAAAATAAACCGAAGCTAGGAACGTTTTTGATTTGGATTATTTTTTAATCAACATTAATTTGATACGGAATAAAAATAATTATGTACCAATGTTACTAAACAGTGTGCTTTAATAAATATTAATGACCACATTGAATGTTTTTGTGTCAGTATCAGAATATAAATAAATAGATTTATATGTAACACACATACATGAACAATAGCCGAGTACTTGCGTGATGTAAAAGGTCCACCCTTCTTCAGTAGGCAAGCTCTAACAAAGAAAAACTTATTGTCACTTTGAAACAACTCTGTGGTGGATTGTTTTCTTTAATCTGAAGAAAGGTGGACCTTCCGTAGCAACCAAAACAATGGTACTGTAATTTTTTTATTTATGTAAGTTAATTCCCCATGTCCTTCATAAATTTTAGCCTTTACATATCAGTTTTTTAAGTGTTTGTAACATAATTCTTTCACTTTTGTTTTTTATAAAATACTCCTGAGAGCTGAGCTAAACCAACATATATAAACAAGAGAAACACTTTATTTAGCTCAAAACGTCCGCCATTCTTCCGTATCAAAATTACCAAACCATGCACTGACTAAAAGACGGCAATAAATTAACTACAACATTGCATTCCGACATAGGCCTTTGTGTGCTCTGCTACGGCCCAGCGTCTCCGTGTTAGCATGGCCCGGGATGCAGTAGGAGCATTCTGAGACTGCTTCAGCCGGAAAATAAGAGATGGTCACAGAAGGGGGGAAATCACGTCTTTCCAAAGATGGTACACGATAAAAAAAAAAAATGTTTTGTTGAATTTAACAAAATTTTGTTGATTCAACAACATTTGGTTGGCGCTATTTCAAGCGTTGGTTTTTAATAAAATTTTTGTTAAATTCACAAAATATTTCTTTGTATTAACAAAAATTTTGTTGATTCAACAAAAGTATTTCTTTGACACAAAAACAAACAAAATTTTGTTGAATGAACAAAACATATTTTTCAGTGTACAGAGCAAGATAACTATTCTTTAACCCTTTGAAGCGGAACCCTTTCCCAATGTTGAAAAAAGGGCAGCCGTTGCCAGCGCTCGACTTAACTACCAGCAAGATGGCGGACGATCGAAACGTTCATCCGCCATCTTGCTGGTAGCTAAGTCGAGCGATGGCAACGGCTGCCTTTTTTTCAGCATTGGGCAATCTATCCAGCTGTTCTCGCTTTCTTCCATTTTTCAGCAGATGTCAGAGCTGTTATAAATAATCGTGACATTTTTTTTACGGGAAAGGACGTGCTAAAAAGTAAAGGATTTCGTGGAGCTATGTCACTCGAAACCATTTTTATAGAAATCAAATCTATTCTTCGTGATTGGCAACAGTCAAAACGTCAGAGTTTGGAGTTCCCAGAGCGGGAACACTGCGCGTTAAAGGGTTAATCGGAACAATTATGTCGCATAAACATCGTGCTGTAAAAAGTCTTATAATTTATAGTTACTGCATTAGTTATTTTTTTAATAAAGTTCATTTACTTTTACACATTTGTTTATAGGGTAGCTTGGGTTAAATATCCTCTAAAAACAGCATTTTGCAATGAAAAAGGCTGACCACCTTGCCAAAAACATTGGCATACGGTACCAAAATGCGCTTAAAGACGTACCTTTTATAAAAAAAATTTTAGTCAAAAAATGTCCATTAGGTAGCGCTTTCAATGGTCAACCGGCGAAATCAGCGCAAGAAATGACCCAAATTTGCCAATTAACATTCAAAAACTATTAAATAAATCAGGAAATTATTTGTAAATTCCGAGTTAGCCATTTCTATTATTAAATAATTAAATTTTCTGTTTCTTCCTGCAAAGCTCAGCCTGGAAGGTACTTTTAAAAATAAACTTTAAAAAATAAAATAAAATAATATAAAAACTTTCCTTGACTGCACCTCGTAAACAGTCGTATATATACGACACAATTAGTATAAAAACGTCTCACTCATTTCAGCTGCAGAATGAATTTTAAACCTTTGAGGCGCAACCCTTTCCCAATGCTGAAAAAAGGGCAGCCGTTGCCATCGCTCGACTTAACTGCCAGCAAGATGGCGGACGATCGAAACGTTCATCGCATGCCACAGATCTAGAGACCCTTTTTTTTTTACGCAGCTGGCTGTGCCACACAGCCAGCTGTCGTCAAAAAAGGGTCTCTAGATCTGTGGCACGCGATGAACGTTTCGATCGTCCGCCATCTTGCTGGCAGTTAAGTCGAGCGATGGCAAAGGCTGCCCTTTTTTCAGCATTGGGCAATCTACCCAGCTGTTCTCGCAGTCTTCCATTTTTCAGCAGAACTTTCCTTTTTTTTACTAGTGCTGTTAAAAATAATCGTACAAATTTTTTTACGGGAAATGACGTGCTTAAAAAGTAAAGGATTCTCGTGGAGCCATGTCACCCTCAACAATTTTTTACAGAAATCAAATCTATTCTTCGTGACTGGCAACATTCAAATCGTCAGAGTTTGGTGTTCCCAGAGCGCGAACACTGCGCGTTAAAGGGTTAACTATAACTGATACAATATAAGGCAATGGGTTGCACTCTAAATCCGATATTTATGAATTTCTTAATTTTTCTAGGTAGTTGTCAAGAGAAGCCTCCGCCAGATGGTAACCGCGTAATTCTTTTTATCATCAAATACCGCCGTCTCATATTCCGATTAATGCAGCGACTTTCTTGACAAGAAAAGTGGCCTAGTCATAATAATGATGTATTAAGCTTTATTCACGCATTAATAACGCCATGATAAAGTTTTGATGAGTGATATACTATATATTGGGGTGGTTATTATCACATTTCTTTTTATTGAAATCATCTCATTCAATTTTCAGTGTAAAAATGAAACTTTGTAACTTGTTGCAAAATCCGGAGTCTAGACAGTGAACTGATTAGCATATTTCACTTAATTTGAAGGAATATTTCAAATGTGTAAAAAATCAAGTACAGGGGAAAAAATAAAATAAATTTCTGATTTGCTTTATCACGATACACTTTATTTCTAACCTAGCTGATTATTTCAAAACTAATTATAGACTCTTCACCATCATGATACATCTCGAACATAAAAAAATATTCTATAAGCTAAAAATATAAATTATATGGTTTAATTTAGATGTATATTTTAAATATTTTTTATCATAGAGAACGACAGGTCTATGAGTGACGCAGCCTATACCAACGAAACAACCGTCAACAAACTACGAAACTCTTAAATTTACATCTAGAAATGGGGATGTTTTTTTTTTGTGTGTGTGTCCCCTTCTTATTAAGGAATCCGCTCTAACGATTTTTGAAAAATTAATATTTGATTTTAATCGGTGCTGAAATCGGGGACTGGCGTCACCAGTTTATTTAGAAGAACTTTTTTTTAAATCCAGTTTAAATAGGGGAATATTCAATTGACTCGTAATAACTCTGAAAACAACTTCAATCCAATGGGTGATAAGGCAAGGCCAACTGCTTTCGTGGAAGAGTTACACGCCGATCAGCCGTAGCCGGTTTATGAACTTATACTAACTAAACAGTGATAAACTTTTTTCTGTAGGAATAAAAAAAAATTCGAATTAGTTACATCAAATGGTAGTCTAAGAAAAGTATACAATTTTATGCTTACAACTTTTTCTTACAGATTAAAACTGGTTCTTTCGTTACAAAACGATTTTGGCGCCATCTATAATTTAAAAAAGAAAATTATCCCATTAACAATATTATTGATTTAACAGGATGTTCACTGACGACTAAAACGACAACTTTTGCTACTAATTTAAAGATAAGGCGAATTTTTTTAAAAGACTTGAAGAAAATGGCTGGCGACTTTTTAGGTCGGTCTGGCTACTAATGATACTATTTTTACCTCCATTGGCGGACAACCTGTTTTAAACTTATTATTGCATTGAAGTAGCCTTAGCATTTTTTTTTTCGATCAGCATTATTTAGTTAAAAAGCCAAGAAGTGAGAAATATTTAAGTAAGTTTTTATCTAGTTCTATTGTTTGATTCTCCAGAGGATAAATTATAACAAAAATATGTCAATCTACTGTTACATATCTCTTACAAAGAGCATGATGTAACTTTTTTAATCAAATACTCTGACACTGCATGAAAACAGATTTGCATATTTTTTTACATCACTTAGTGTCACGCAAACTTCTGAAATTCGTCCGTCAATCTAATTTATTATCTTCTGATCATACCTCTAAAAGATAATGATAACCCCACACAAAACCCTTAATGGGTTAAAAGTTTGGGACGCAACATTTTAATTTATAGCTTTGAATTCAAAATATCGGTCTTAAAAATAATATTAAATTTTGAGTGACGCCCTGATGTGACTTTGTAAGATTTTTTTAATTCCATTACAATTACTTTTGTTTTATTTCCTGAAGAAGATTTACACTTTCAAGTGATGCTTTTAATTATCAATTACACTTCCAAATATATCAAACGTTTACTGAGCCTATATTGTACATTCAAATGAATTTATTTCAATGACTTAACTTATCTTTTGCGTCATGCTATCCAAAAGGGTAGTATGTATTTGAATACATTTCGCTTAGTTTGGATACTATGATACAAAGTAAACATTTACGTAAATTTTACTTGCCCTTTTGGATAACGTAACGCAAAAGATAAGTTAAATTGTTGAAGTAAATTCATTTGAATACACAATGTAGGCTCAGTAAAAGTGTGATATATTTGTCAGTGTAACTGATAATGAAAGCATCACTTGAAAATGTAAATCTTCTTTAGGAAAAAAAAAACAAAAGAAATTGTAAGGGAATTTTAAAAAAATCTTCAAAGTCACACCAGGGCGTCACTCAAAATTTGATACCATTATTTTTAAGACCGATATTTAGAATTCATGGATATAAAGTAAAATGCTGCGTCACAAGCTTTTAACGCGTTAAGGGTTTTGTGTGGGGTTCCAAAGTACAAAGGTTTTATGACATTTCTCTTGAATGCTAAATATTAAATAATTACTAAACCACAATTTTTTTTTATGTTTTTTCGAAAAAATCTACGTTGACACACTTCATGTGCAGTGTTTTTTTCCCCAAGCGTGCTGAGATACGCTCATACGCGCACGTACACGCACAATTTATTCTAATACACTGTATAGTATGGAGAGTTATTGCCTAAAAGTGTATTTTAGTGACGTCCATCTATCTATTTCAAAACTATGAAAATAAATTAATTTTGCTTTTATAAAGTCATGATTATTTTCGAAAATGGTGCATGCTGGCAATTTAAAACAGCAATAAAACATTTAGAGTTATTTTACATTCATCCACAAAGAATTCTAATATCCTTACAATTGGCCTTCGGAAATTTAGAGTTAATAACCCATGTCTAAGTGAAAAAAAACCATATATGTTTCCGACAGTTTCATCAACATGGAAGTCCATAATATTTAGGATCTCGCAAAAAAAATACATTAAAAGTGATACAGCTTTCTGAGATTTGTCGAAAATTTTGAGAAATGGTATCGAGGTGACGATTTGATATTTTTCGAAAAATGGGCCAAATAAGACTCTTGTGCTTGATGATGTCATGGAAATTTGGCGTTATATATCCCATTCTTAATGGCTATTTTTCACATAGACTAATAAATTCAGCGTAAGTCGAAGCTTATGGTAACAGATAAACAAGTAAATTCCTAACGAAATCTACGTTTAAAGGTAATGAATAGTTAAGATTGTCTTTGAATTTTCATTATGCAGTTATGAAAGTAAAGAACGAAAGTAAAATTATATGAGGAAGTGCTTTAAAATCGATGCACTTATCATGATTTATGGTTGTCTTTTTATATCGAACTCAGTTTTAAACGAAAACTACATTTTAATTTATAAAACTAGCGAGAATATCTGAACAGTGAATAAACCTATAAATAAAAAGAAAAAAAATCAGAAATTTAATCGTAGGAGGAATGTTAGAACGGCTGCTGGAGGTTTTATGAATAAATCTCTTATCAAATAAAATCATATTCATAAATTTATCATAAAATAAAATATAATATAACATGATAGATGATACAAAAATTCAAAACAATATTTCCGAATGTTAAAGTAATTGATTTCATGGAGATTATGCGATTGAAAATATCCTATGACTTTTCAACTTCTACTCTTTTCAGTTAGTAGCACGTACGCGAAAAGCATTTGTAAATGATTTGCTTCAAAAATGGATTGCGTTTTTGCGTGATATCGCATTATGCTCTCTACAGCATGCAAACCGACTAATTATTTTTTTCCTTTGAGATATGCATACAACAATAGAACGGTCGCGGGTAAAATTCTGATTACATTAAATCGCAGATGCTCAATGTGTACAAGCAAAGGTTAGTCCTGCACTGATTTTCAAAAGAGGAAACGGCATTAGGTATATTAAATTCAGTTAACGTTTATGGACTTTATTTTACAATTTTTAACAATTTTCATTATGTGTTTCAGTATTTTGAACTATAGATGTAAACATTTTCTTTTTTCAGAACAAAAGATAATGTTGTTAAATTACACTTTAAAATGATTTTTAAATTAACCTTTTTGGATATACGGCGTTTTGCTATTTCTTATCACATATCTTTCATACTGAGTTTAAATTTTGAGATGGCATTTTAATTTTGACCCCCTTTTAATGAACATCTTCAGAATTTTTCATATTCTTCCTGCTTCCACATTGTACGTAATACTGTGGGTAAATGAGTTATGAAAAATCCTCTGTTTTTGACGAACTTCATCAGAATCACAGCAATGCTTATCATTTTACTGTCCTTCCCCTGCGCCTTATAACGTTGATAAATATCAGATGGTACTCATGTATTTTATATTATTTTGCCTTTAATCTTTTTTTTTTCTTTGTAATCATTCTAATGCTTTTTTCCTGTCATTTCTTTGCTGAAAAAAAAAGACTTTTATCTTTTCATAATCAAACCAGTAATTTTTCGTAATTTTTGCATTGTTATTTAAATTATTCTTATGTTATTTAAATAAATCCCTTTTTAAATATTCTATTTCATTGAATTATTCTTTTTTTAGAAAGAAAAGAAGCCGACAAACTAATTTCAAATACGCAAAATGCTTGAAGATCAATAATATTTTTGCAATTCTGGATACAGATGTAAGCGTTACCAGAGTAGAAATTGAACATTTGATAATATTTTGATATTAAAAAGTGCTTATGCACGCAAAATAAAAAAGTACTTAACGAATGTCTTATTATCTTGAACTTTCTTCATTATCTAAAATGAGTTTTCAACAGAGAACAGTTACCTTTACGGAAAGAAAGCCTCATATTATCAATGCTAAAAACGAAAGCCTTAGAAAAATACGCAGGAAAAAGGTAAAAGATCATTTCCACGTTGTAGCTATCTATTCGTGGATTCACTCTCTAGGCTTAACTGCAAAACCCGGGACATTAGCTTTCAAGATGTCAGTACTGTTGTCAACACTTTCGGAAGCTCTACGATTTCACTATATTATCCTGACGTACCATCATTTCGTACTTACCGAATCACACTTACCGAAGTATGAAATTCATGTGTTACTAGCAATACTTTGGATAATATTGGAGATCATACAAAGGTGCATATTGACTGCACGCAGGAAAATGCTGTTTTCCATTGTTGAAAAGTTGAGAAGTTTATCATCAGCTTTACATAAAAATGACACAAAGATCTTAAGGCGCAAATTACTGACTATGCTCCTGGCTGCAGATTTCTATACTATTGCAACAGTCCCAATCACATATTATACAATTTTCAATCTGAATATGCCTGGCTTTCAAGGTGGTATTTATTTTTCCCTCGAAACATTTGTCTTAAACGCGTTTTGCATGTTTTGGAATGACGCTGGCCAGTTGGCGGTTGTTTACTTTTGTGTAATTTGTGCAGACTTGAAAAAAACTTTCAATGAAGTAGAAGCGTTACATTTTGATACTGTGCAATTTAAATGCGTCATTACCCTGTACAGGGAAGCAATACATATTGCCAGGGAGATAAACAATAACTTCAGTTCTTCATTACTCATAAATATTTTCACCTGCCTCATTAGAGTATTCTTTTGCACATTCAACTTATTCTTTATCGAGTCTGATATTTATTCTAAAATATTTAATTTTTCTTATGCCAGTTTCAACTTGCTTATCTTTTTAGCAATATGCTTCTCAGCCTCTTCCGTGAATAATGCAGCTGCCAATGTGAAGTATTCGATCGACAAGCAACTATGTGATTCCTTAGAAGAAATCGATGAAGTTTACATCCGTAGAGCTAACTTGCATTTTCAAGGGTTTACGCTCCTTGATTCCGTCGTAATCGACAAGAGTCTTTTCATGTTCGCTCTGGGTAATTTGCTAACTTACGGTGTTATGATAGCAACGTTTAATGTGACTTCAGGATCACATCAATGAAAACAGAAGAATGCAGAGTGTATACGTTACAGTGAAAACCCGAAATCAGTCAAAACCCGAATTAACTAGGGAAAACGCGTTCTAACTGAGAGCGTTAGGCAAAACCGAATTAACTAAGGAAAACCCGTTTTGGTAGCGGTAGCATCTTTTCGATGGGCCCCCCTACAGAGCTGGCATATTTTCTAAGGGGCCCCCTAAAGCTATGGCCGGACCCAGTGATTTTTTTTCGGGTCTCGCAAAGGGCCAGCGTTAGCATATATTCGAGGGCTTCCCCTGAAGCGATGGCCGGGCCGACTGATGTTTTTTTGGGTCTCGCAGAGTGCCAGCGTTAGCATACTTTCGAGGGGGTCCTCTACAGCGGTGGCCGGAGGCAGTGATGTTTTTGGGGGTCTCGCAAAGGGCCAGCGTTAACATATTTTCGAGGGGGCCCTCTACAGCGATGGCCGGAGGCAGTGATGTTTCTTTGGGTCTCGAGGGGAGCAAGATCCAATTTTTATGCATAAAGCATTAACACTTCGGAATTCACTTGGGAAAACGGGTTTTCCCGAGCGCTGTCAGTCAGAACGCGTTTTTCCTAGTTAATTCGGATTTTGCCTAACGCTCTCAGGTAGAACGCGTTTTCCTAGTTTATTCGTGTTTTAACTGTAACATAGATACAAGAACGATACATCTGGAAACACTCATCTGTTATAAAACAGTTCAAAAACTATGAAATACCAACAAAATTGTCTTCAGAAATGACGAACAGAAAAAACAACATCGCTAGTGAATATAGCTGAATGACATCACCAGCTTTATATCCTATAGGAATATTATCCTGCATGGAAACTACGAATGACCTGCAAAGTGTCTTCAGCGGAAAACACGACGCCATACTAAATCCAAGTAATATATAACACCTATACAGCATTGTAACTTCGTAACAAGTATGAGTCACACTCTGACCTTTTGGCAATGTTCATCGTGATGTGTTCATCGAGGTTGTGGCAAAGTTTTTCTAAAATTACACGGTAACCATCCGTGTGATAAGTTTTATGAATAACTCATTATCACAGGTAATCACTCTTCATCTACAGGTAATCACTTTTCACCTTCACATAATTATTACACTCAGATCATCTCATGACTAATGATCAATTACACAGAGACGTCATTCTGCAGCGTTATATATTTGACACGAAAGGACGTCACAAAAGGTATACTTTAACGTCACGTTTGTGACGTGACAAACATGCCGGAAGCAACTTCACCACAGCGTCTTTGCCTACGTGATTCCTGCATGTAGCTTTGTTGCCTGATGTTGCATATTTCAAATGGAACAGATTAACGTCCCTTAAAGGCATTTTCTTACCATTACTCAGAGTAGATCCTGATATACTGGAAGTATTTTGTATGCTCTGTACAAATGTATGTAAAGTACTACAAATGCTTCATCCACCATTTCAATTACACAGCATTCTGTTTAACACTTATCTTCAGCACTTTTCAGTTGTGCCTTACTTGAAACTGGTTAAAATGTTATCCCTTTACGACCTGGAGAATTTTTGCTATCCTCACACATAAACGTATTTGTTTCTTATTTTAGTTTTTTTAATAACTCATTTTCAGTTTTTCGAATAACACATAACTCATAAAGAATATGAGAAATTATTATTTTATACATGAATTACATCATATAAAGAATAAGATTTTATATATATGAAATCGATTTACGAAATGTAACTTACACTCAAGTACTTTTTGAGAGGATGTAGATCACCTACACAATTGTGAAAATCAGTACTTAAAGGTATATATAAAGAATGACTGACTGCAAATTAAATGTGACGTGCTGCAAGTTTTGTGTAATCCTGCAAAAAGCTTTAAATGGTGCGTTTAGCATTTTCAGTAGAGTAGATGGTATCGTATTCAGCAATAATCAGTAATATTGCTTTAGCACTCGATGCAAATTGACAAATTCTCCATGCAAACTTGATAGAAAATGATTTTCTTTATTCAAGAATTTTAGCACCCTAATTTCACTGATATCAAATAAAAACATAATGAATATAATTTGTCTAAATGAATCTTTCATAAACTATTTTTCTGCATATTTCTCTTATTTCTATCGCACTACTTAAAACAAATGTCTTTTACAACAGGTGTAAATAATGTTTGATACTCTACGTCTGATTATTTTAGAGTTATGCTAGGTAAATGCGTACATGCATAAGCTCGGGAGTGAAGATGTAATCAAAATAATTTCAAGGTTGGTCAAAATTCATCGTACATATATATTTGTACTTACATAAATCAGGTGTGAGCAAACAGCAGTTTTAAGAGTTGCTCCACAATAGTTTATCTATTAGTCTTACTTAATTTTTAAAACTCATTGAAAATCAATATAATCCTATATTTTGCATTTCATGTTTAAAAAGTCTGACGTCGATGAGTCTTTGTATGTCAGTAAATAAATTATGAACTTTTCTCTTGCACTTTATTGAACGTTATTTCATTTCAAAGGGATATATGATCCATCAGTGACACACATTGTATATCCTTCTTGATATGTACCCGTACCGTAGCTGACGAGATGCACTGGCTTCGGTGCTGACATTTTAGTCAGACCTCATCACACCAGAAAGCCATGTTATCAAGGGAGTATGGCTTTTAGCCCGAGAAAACTATACTGAGATTGTCACACGTCTTAGGTGATGTGACTCTTCGATTGTGAAGGTATGCGACCAAAATGTCAGCGCCGCCGTAGCCTGCACATCTCCTCAGCCACGGATTATCTCGAACAAAGCTGGTCACAGGTTCTTGATCACGTTACTATTCGGGTGCAAAGATATGTGGCCAAATTGTCATCATCGCATCCTCTGTATATCGTCAGCTTCGGACACATCCCAAAGTAAATTTTGGCGTAGTCAAAATCGATTCTTCCGTCAAAGGCAAAGCTGAGCGATGACAAACTCTCCGTATTGAAATGATGTGGGGTCGTTATCCAGACACCTGCCAAAAGAAATATACATAAAATCACGTTCTTCCTTTTATGATCGATAAACTGCGTCTCATATTCGGGCCCCAAATTTTGATTAATGTGGCATATTTCCTGACAAGAAAAGTACTTTAGCCACAATAATGATGCATTACGGTCATCTTAAATGTTTGATCAGCGTGACGGGGAGATTTTGTTTTGATCGATTAATGAATCTATGCAGTTTTATTGGCATGCGTCATTTAAGGTTTGGCGTAAATGTGAAACTTGGTATTATACTTTTGCAAATAAATTCATTTTCACTCGTTAACTGCTAAACAATATGCATTCTCAAAAAGGAATGATTTTGAAAAGAGGAAAGAGCTAATTGAAACAACGAAATGTTTCACAATTTGATGTTCTTTATCTTTGACTAACGCTGTTTTTATAACACTTGTGCTATAGACGAAAGTGATTGTATTTAAATATCTTTTATATTTTGTTTATTTTAAATGAAGCATAATACATGTTATATGTAGAGTTACTAAATTTAGATCTTTTCTTTTCACGCATTTGGCGAATGTAAACAGTTACGATAATATTTGCGAACTATTTTGAGTGTCCCTGCAAAACATCTATTTATGCTATATGCATGAATTTTAGCCTGTGTTACTTAAGTGTAGTGTAGCTTTCTATCAGTGAAAAAAAAAAATCTTTAAAATAGTTTCAATAGGTACAGAGGTGACCGTAGAGTGTATTGTATTAAAATTCTTTTGAGTGTCCTTATAAAAGAGCAATTTATGCTATATACATGAAAGGTAGCCTATAATATTCAGGAATAGTGTATCTTTCTATCAGTGAAAAAAATCTTTAAACTATGTTCAATAGTTACAGACATGGTGATAGAGCGTAATGTATTAGAATTCTTTTGAGTGTTTGTGTAAATGAACTATTTATGCTATGTGCGTGAAAGCCTGTATGTTAATCCATAGTAAAAGCTATCTCCATTCCAGATTTTATTCAAATCTGTTCAGCTGTTTTTGCATTATTCGGAATTATTTTGCGGGAATGAGTATTGTATGCAATGATGTAACGGAGTTTGACATAGCACTGGAAAAATGCAAATCGGCCTAAAGATGTCAAAGGTATCTGACGTGCTTCACTGACGGCGTTAAGCATGAGTCAGACACGCTCCCAACGAGATTTGCGCTAATCTGGCAATTTATTTTTAATTATATATTTGAAAATTAACTGTTATGAATTTTCAGTTTGTTTTGCCGATCGGAGGTTACAATTAATCTAAAATTCGTATTCTATGTCAAATTATTAAATTTTGCATTTTATTGCATCAAAATCGATTAACTAGAACACAAGCTATGGTGATTTGTGTTTCCCCCATTGCTTAACACAGTTTTCCCGAAATTTCGAGAAATATTGGTGTTAGAGTTTAACTAACTGGGAGACTTATTTTTTGCGCCAAATTTGGCGAGTCTTCGTCATAGAGTCGCCAAGCTTGGGAATATTTGGGACATAGTGCGATTTTGGCAATGGGTCTTGTAAGGAGTTTTTCGCTTCCTTAATATTGCGCAATAACCTGGTAACTCCACTGCGTTCCTATGACGCAATTAAAATTTGCGCTTTATGGGATCATTCCAAAAATAGCTCTGTCTAGAAATTCTCCTAACTTCTGCCCCACCAATAAATAGGAGGTAGCATGGACCGAACCGTACAGTTGTCATCGAATGCGCGTAGAGTTCGCTGCATTACTATGTGAATTGTGCTATTGGAAGCGACAGTTTGCTTGTTATTGAGTGCTTGTTTTTGAGTGCTGTGTGTGAATTGTTCTTGCTGAGTCTTGAGGGAATGTTTACGATTTCCCTCGTTAGTTTCCACCAGTGGCGGATTATTGCAAGTTTGTCGGGGTGGGGCGGATTGTTTGTCGGTGGGAGCGGTTAGTTAGAAGATTGACATATACATCCATTTTATGGAAGTAAAATAGGATCTTTTACATTAATTTCTGTCTTGTCGGGGGGGCGGTCGCCCCCACAGCCCCCCCCCCCTTTAATCCGCCCTTGGTTTTCACTGAGTTTTTGCCAGTGGAAGTGTTTTATATTGTGGGATAAATACAGCATTTGTGACCGCTTCTGTACTTAGCGGGCTGTTATCAGCACGTTAAAGCCGTTACTGGCCGTTAAAGCCCGTGAATTTGTACAGCTGATTGCTCGACGAAGTTCTAGAAGCACTTTTACTAGGACTTTTTGCTAGAACTTTCTGCATACACTGGACTTTTGAACGACGAACCCAGGAATTAAGCAGAGTTTTCTCCAACAGTACGTTGCGAAATCCCGTTTTCACTCTCTGGCACAATTTTAAAGATCGAATTTCAAACTTATGTCGACGACCATCTAGTTTCTCTCTATTCTAAAAAAAAGTAAAGGGCACTGTCAAAGCTTGTTGGCCTATCTCCTCCTAAACCGTGGGGATTTAAGTTTCGACTAAGGTGCTCACAGATTCGAAAAATTCCGAGGAACCTGCTAAGCTGACTTAAATTTCGAATTTCGAAAATCGAATTATTTTAGAAGATATTAATAAAAAAACTGAAAAAATAAACAGAATGGTTGCCAGATTTGGCATAAAATCATTCATTCCTTTACAACAAAGCGTTTCCAAGTATCTAGAATCGCGTAAAATTTACAAACATGAGTTAGAATTACGCCCATTTTACGCCAAAATAAAAACTATATGAAATAAGTAACTCAAAATGTAGTTGACAATTTTCAAATAGTAAGTTCGATAAGACAACAGGAGTTTAGAATTAGCGATTATTCGTTTTTCCAAAATAGAATAACTAATATCTTGAAAATGAAAAATAATTAAAATGCAGATTATTTTAAAGCCGGTTCGGTCCAGCTGGATTATTTGCTACCAGTAGAAATATTTGGCGGCGTTAACTCTGCCATTATAGCAGTTACAGTACACTTTGGATATTTGCTAGCGCGACGAGATGGTATAATTCGTGGTGCTAAGTACGCCAATCTGCAAACGATTATGTAAATGAAAATATTGATAACGGTTTTCCGGTAACCTTAAATGAAGAGTAATTATAGGTTGTGAGCATGTGTAAATTGCCAAATAATGAAAAGTCGCCATGTGTGGCAAGCTATCCTATCTGTTCCGTAGCTTTTATTAACTTTACTTGTACGCAAGTCGCCAAAGAATGAAAAATCGCCATGGGTGGCAAATTCGCAAGGTGTCCAATAGGTTTTACATTATTAAAAATGCAGCTGAAACAGATGTTCTGATTTTATTATGCTTTAGCTCCTAATTAATATAACTTTTGAATGGCAACATTAAATATCATTGTGTTTCTGAGGAGTGCAAATAATTTTTCCAGCGATTATAACGGAGTCCGCACTCCAGGTGGAGTATTGCTCAGGACCCGTACAACACGGATTCCCATAACAAAATATCTTCCGTGTTACGAGGGGGTGGGGGTCTACTGTAGTGTGAAGTTTAAATTTTTATGTACCAATGAACATGCAAGAACCAAGCAATGTGTAGCTCAGTAACATTCTATCGGATCCCAATCTTCGGGTTTTGTCTGTTGAAATTATGACTTTTTTACGAATAAGCTTTATTAGAGGCCGAATGCCTCATACGAAAAGCGAGCGTAGCGAGTCTGGGAGCCTTGGCCCCTAGTAATATTAAAAAAATATTGTGTCCCCCATATTTTTAATTTACCTTTCATACTACCATAGACAGCTATAACTAACAAAGTGGCGATAATTACCCAGTTTTGCTATAAAACATGTTTATTAAAGGAAGTAAAAGAAACTATTATTACTTAATTTAGCTTGAACCTCTTTTATAAGGTGGTTTCTAATAGATAACAAGATTCCAAAGTTTAATTTTAAGTACTGAGGACATGACGTTTATAGATGTTTATAGATAGAACTTCCCAGAAGTCGTTCCTCTAGATTGTCTTCGACTCTTGATTTCTTTTTTAACCTTCTACTGCCTCTTAGAAATTCGCCCCTTTGATAAATCTGTTCAAGTTTACAAACCAGGGTCGCCAGATGTGTCTAAATTTAGCCATTTTTCTAATTTCAGAAGCTGCTGGCTAAAGAGAAAAGTTTTTGGCCGCTCGTTTTTTGGCTAATTAGGAATAATTTCCGAAGTTGTTAGGAATTTTTGGGGTAACGTACTGTTCTAGGGATTAAGCTAGTTTAAAATCCGCATTCTACGTTTCAAATAATTAAATTTTGCGTTTTGTTGCATCAAAATTGGTTAACTAGAACGGGAAATACGGAGTTTTGGTGTTTTCCCAACCCAGCAAACACAGCCCTATCGGATAAGTTTTGGGCCGACATCGGCATGCCGACGCAGAATGTGCCGGGGCGATATCGCTCAGCCGGTGCCGAAAACGACAAATTTGCGTCCGCCTGGGCGTGTGTCGGGCCGGAAGGATGGGGTGGTTTTGGATCGGTGTCGGCTATAACGACAACGATATCGGCCCAGCTTTACGCCGGCCTTAAAGTGATAACTTTCCGCAAATGGTATGGTACCGGCAACGATAAAAAAACGAAAAAAAATCGCTGTCCCATTGAATTCTCAAATAAGCTTATAATTAGTTTCCAGGGGCAAAAACTATATTATATATACATATATATATATATCTATATCTATATATATATATATTTAACTAAATTAACGACTGTATGCCCCTAGGACTGATTTTGCTGAAAGTACTTATGAAATAATAAAAATTTTCTTTAAATAAACTGTTTTGATTAATTTAAAAAGTGTTTCATTTATTTACTAAATTATTTTGTCAAATCAACCACTTAATTAGACATTTTTCATATTTAACCAAATATTTAATTGCTTTTAAGCAAAGTTTTCGTAACTGACCAAATATTTGTTTATTTCATTCGTTTTGATAGTAATATACATATATTTTTAATATTTTAGAGTCCAAGAAAATAGTACATGCAATCAAACACATTAAAAAAGATAAATAAATAAGTTTACATTAATTATATTGCAAGTTATGCCATAATACAAGAATAAAGTGGACTTATATCATTATGCATTGAAATAATGAAACTAGGTTTCTTATGAGAAAATATACAGTATGTTTCTGATATGTGTCTATATTTATGTTCTTCTACCTATATCACCTACTGTAGAGAGTTTTTTTTTTAAACTTTTTAACAATATACATTATAATTTTTTGCGTATTATTAGCAAGATCCTTTTCAATACAATATTGATGTTTATTTGCGCAAAAGAATAAAAAATAATATCCTATTTATATTTATGCATGTTCCTCCTTTTGTATAATAATCAAGCTTAATATGCTTATTAGTAATAGGATATACAGACATGAAAGTACATTGCTAAATTTTTAAATCGTTCAAAGATATGAAAAAAATTAAAGTAACAATTAAACTAGGAATTCATCTGAGTAAAAATATAAACAAGCATAATTTACAAGAAAATTAAAAAAGTTGAAAGTTGTTACCCAATATACTTTACAAAGAAAAGGCAAAACAATATTTTATACAATAGTTAAGTAAATATTTAACTTACCATTTTTTTCCTTAATTTTGGATCTTCAGCATTATAAGACAACCAAACAGATTAAAACATTGTTAATGAACTTAATTATGTCATTTAACAAATATTTTAATCCAGCTGGTCTATAGCAAAAATATTTATTCTAATCTTTTCAGAAATAATCACACCCTGGCATCTCACTAGTATCCGTGCAAATAAAGCTTTTCAACGTATTTTTCAGTGAAAACACACGAAGCGCCGAAGTCTTTTTTTTTCTTTCTTTTTTCCCCAACAGGCTGTGGGTACGCACTAGTATAATAGGAGAGTTTTGAAAGGCACTCGCCCCGATGAATCACTCCGCCCCTCAAAGATAGTCTATTGGCGGGAATTTAGTTTAGAACAACCCTTCCCCTTTCGCCAACGGAGCAAACAATATATGCCTTTCCCACGCTTTTCTGCTGACCCTCAGGCTGTGTGCATTTTTTAAGATACTGGCATCTGGATTAAGATGGGGCGAAATAAGCAAAAATATTTGGATTTCGGAATCAATTTTGGAACAGTACGGAAAACTTGCAAAATGGGATAGTTAGAAAGTTAGAATTCGCAAACAGCTCCAACAATATTATTCACTATTTAACCCTCCCCCCCCATCCGCCCAATTTGCGACACCGTAAAACAGAAATAAGAGGGGGGGGAATCAAATTTTATGAAAAAATATCTTTGGTAAAAAATGTGAATTTTTATACTGGCATACCACGAAAATGTTACATAATAGGTCAGTTAGAGCCTACCAAAAATAAATAAATTTCTCTCAATATTTTACCTCACCACTCTGACCTGAAAAATTTGAGAAAAGTGAAAATTTCGAATTTTCTAAAAAGCTGTAGTACGAAAGTTATCGAAAGTTTTCGAAATTACCATCGATATTATTTGATTGATTAAATAGTACTTAAAATAATAAGAACGCATAATTATTAGACAATTTAATCTAATCTATTTTTTTACCAAATTAGTACTAATATGTTGTTTTTAAATACACGCAGATAGAAAACAGATTAAAACAAAAGTCTACAGATGCTTAACCTGTTCGCTTTTATAATTGAAAAGACGCAATGGAGAAGACTCTCCTTCTGTGACCAGTATTGCTTCCTAGACCAGGTCTTTCAATGTCCAGTCGAGCATTGAAAGAAATTCCCGTTCTGGGAAGCTTAGTCACAGAGACAGTGTCATATTACTGGCAGGGCAAACGGGGCAACTGCACAGAGCCCCAAGATTTTAGGGGCCCAAAAATGTTATATGTTACACTTTTTATAATTTCACAATAAGATAACAAAGGAAAAAAGCGTCAAAAGTTTGTATTGTTTTTCAATTATAAACTATGAACAATGAAAATAATTCAAATTTACATCTGTATAAATTAATTTAAACTTCTTTTCAATTCGTCAAAAGGCTTAGTCGATATATAGCATAGCTGACAACATGGGCGCCGGCAGAATATTTCCCAGCGGGGGGGGGTGCAAAGACTACTCAAGGGGGGCCAAAGACTACTTTAACGTATGGTTACCATGTTGGAAAGAGCAAAAAAGCAAGGGAAATCACTGCATACAAAAATCTAGGGGGAGGGCATTGCCCCCCCCCTTGCCCTATGCTGCCGGCGCCCATGGCTGCCAACATTTGTAGAATCTCATTAACTACCTTTTCGTAAACAGTATTTTTAAAGTTTGAAAGTAACAAAATTTTTGTAATTAAATCTGTTGGTTAACTGTTATTAAAAAAAATATTTTTTTTTAAAATGTGGTTTATTATATCCCGTACATTTTGGCAACTATGATATAGCAGTTGCAGTTAGACGTAGCGTTTCACTGACGTTATCTGTTTCATTGATATCATATATATTCGTTCATCATATTTATATTCGTTTATTTCACTTTACTTAAAATAAAATTTCTCGTGTTTGGAGAGAGGGGGAAGATATTTAAAATTTTTCAGAATAAACCAATCGTAATTGGTTTTTTAGAAGGGGGAAAGTTATCGCGTGGGGCCCAATATTTTTCTTTTGCCCAGGACCCACAGATGCCTTGATCGTAATCTGCGCAGAGAGAGACTTTAATTTGTGTTAAATTCCCACAAGAATATCGAATAAATACATTAACCCTTTAACGCGCAGTGTTCCCTCTCTGAGACCACCAAACTTTGACGTTTTGACTGTTGCCAGTCACGAAGAATAGATTGGATTTCTATAAAAATAGTTGCGGGTGACATAGCTCCACGAGAATCCTTTACTTTTTAGCACGTCATTTTGCATAAAAAATTGTCACGATTTTTTTTAACAGCTTTGTGCCGGCACAGCCAGCTGTCGTCAAAAAGGGGTCTCTAGATCTGTGGCACGCGATGAACGTTTCAATCGTCCGCCATCTTTCTGGTAGTTAAGTCGAGCGATGGCAACGGCTGCCCTTTTTTCAGCATTGGGAAAGAGTTGCGCCTCAAAGGGTTAAATGAAGCCCCCTTCCAAAAAAAAAAAAAAAAAAGGCTTTTGTTGATGTAGAAGCATTGTTGTGTATCTGCATTAACTAAGATGTTTGTTTTGCTCGTGCGTTATGACAGGTCTGCCACAGGTTTATCTGTCTAGGGAGGCTTCCTGGAGCGGAAGACTTTTTAAGGGGTTATATTTACAGAAGACTCAACCATGACATTGCATTCGGAAGTGATATGAAATGCTCTAAGATAAAATTTAATATGGAAGTTTTAATTCGACGTGCCGTTCGGGTTGTGCAGTGACTAAAGAACCATTCTACCATATCACGGGTCCGGGTTCGATTAACGCTGGTCCACTTAATAGTTGCCTCCGTAATAAAGTGTCCAAGAATTCCGGCCTAGTGGTTCCAATGCTTATACGGCAAGTGCCATTTGAAAAAAAAAAAAAAAAAATGTTTTAACAGTTGTAATGACCCGATGTTGTAATAACCCGACAGTTTATGCTAACCATATCATCTGTGCTGTTTCAGATAGTCAGTTTTCAATAGCCGGACATTTTTTTTTTTTCAATTATTGGTCAGTAATCTCAGCAATAACAAAAATATCCAGTACATTTACATTTGGGCTATGAGGAATTTTCTTGAAGAATTAAAATGAATGTTAAAAGTCTTGAAAACTATTTAACTAATTTCATCAAAAGTTGCTATGTATTCAAAAATGCACCTCTTTAATAATCGTCGTCTCGTTAATAAGAGTAATCGTCAGTTCGAGGCCGTGGGCGGTTGCCCACGTCGTTCGCGTCTCTCCCCCTCAAGTATTGCACATGGTCGCAAGTATTGCACATGGTGACGTTTCGAATTTCAAAAAAAAAAAAAATGTGTTCCTAGTCCACAGCCTCTGAATTCATTAGTCGCCAAATCTGGCAGGTACGATTGTCAGAGCGATACATGGCTAAAACCACTCTTCCCTCCCCCCCCCCCCCTCACAATAGCCTTCTCTGTGTTAAGGGAAGGGGGGAGAGGCAAGGGAAAAAAAACACTATCTGGACGTGCCTGGCTGTGCCCTTGAGCATGAACTCTGACCCGCAAAACAGAACAGTGTCCAATGTGTTGCGTCGAAAAACAGGCTATCGTTTCGGTAGGGACGTTCCGTTTCGGTATGGGATCTTAAGTACTGCAATTTCTTAAGAGCTTCAACGAAATCAAAAATTACATTATACTGAATTAAACTGTATGAGAAAATAATATTTTGAAGACTCAATAGTGTCTGTACAATTATAGAATATTTCGCTGAAAAAACAAACTGTTTTCAAATCTAACATAATGTTACAAAAGAAACACCATAAAGAAAAAATTAATGAACAGTCACGAAGTGATATTTTCATTTACATTTTATAAAAAATTGTTAAGGGACCTTCCAGTAGGGTGCGGGAATTTATAGGCATAGATTACATTTTAAATCCCCCAATACACAACGTGAAATGTGTACTATTCCATAAGTTTCTTATTTTCGTTTTCTTTTTAAGGCATTCAGATTAAATTAAAGCTCATGTATGAGCACTAATGCTACCCAGCTTAAATTATTCAACGCTCCGTTTGAACCGAAAATCAGAGCAATGTCACACAAAAAAAATTAAACCACTGCATATTTTCAATGATCAGAGCGATCCTGTTAAACCCGGGTTCAGATGTGGAATAAAATCGGACAAAGCGCAATATGGCGGATCCTAGGAAGGTGTTTGGGAACTTGACACCCAGCCCCCCCCCTCAATCCTTCTTTTCACTGTGCATTTTGTTTTAATCAAATGAGCTTTTTCATTAAACTGGCTCCTCCCATTAAATTTTTTTTGTTTTAATGTGATATTTTTCTTTATTGTACACTTCATTTCAACCAAATTAGCAAGTCTCTTTTTTTGTGACTCGAAGACCAATTTTCTGATTTGATTTCATATGATTTTGTAGTTATGGCAAAGCTACGCGAAGGCTATCTGCTTAAATGGCGATGCCTTAAGCAGAGAAACTTTTAGAATGTTCAAACGCGTATTTACGTTACACCTGGAGAAAATCGCCCTAAACTCCAGACCATTAAATCGACAGCCTCGCGGTATACCAGTAACCTTGACCTTCACTCTTCGGCCATCTACCATGTTGGGTGTCTTATCCACTCGGACATGGTCGGCAACCAATTTTTCTGTATCCGCCACAGGAGGGTTGGGGTAAAATAAGTAAATTAAGCTTTAAAAAAAAAAACTATAAATTCCAAACTATAAAACAATTAATAAACAATAAAATTGGGGTTGAACATTAGTCATAGTAATTATTTATTCCCTAATTTTATAAAAATCAATCATATTTCTTTCATTTTATGAATATTAGATAATCTTTTGAATTTATAAAAATTTTATAAAATTCCCCCAAATTCTGTTCTAGAATTGGGGATACAACGGTGATTTATCCTCAATTATATGTTCAAAAATCTGTTTACGTTGTCTAACGCACATTCACATTACATTTGGAGAAAATCCTCCAAAATCCAAACTGTGGATTGACAGATACGCGGTAGACCAGAACCTTGGACCTTCACATTTCAACCATGTTCAGTGCCTTATCCTCTCGGCCATGGTGGGATAAATAGTAAGTATCGAAACATAAATTAAAAAGTATTACTATAACAATATATATGTGCTGCTTGCTGGTTTTATACCGTTAAGTTTAGAAATTACACTTCTGGGCCGATATCGGTTATGCGGTACAACGCCGAAATCGCATGTTAACCCTAAAAGACTTGCCGCAATCGGACCGTTGCATGACCGAAATCACCTTTCTTTTGCCTACGCCAACGCATTTTGCCGACACAGAACCGACACCGCTCCAGTTACCATCATGCCAATGCCGACATCGAAACGGCACTGCCGATGTCGGCCCATCCCTTACCCGATACGGCTGTGTTTGCTGGGAATGGTTGACATGGGGCTTTCTAGAAATCTCAAGAAATATTAATGCTAGACTTAGCTAACGTCACTTTTGAAAACATATTTTCGACGCCAAATTCGAAGATATTTCGCAGAAAACTCGCCAACCTTGATGACATTTCCAACTTTGGCGCGATTTACCAATGGGGCCTGTAATGTTTGTTTCCCTGCCTTAATTGTGCAATAGCCTAATGATTCAACTGTATTCTTATGACGTAATCGAAATTCGCTCTTTAGGTGGAACCTTCAAGAAATTTCTCCTAACTTCTGCGACTCCTAGAAATATGACAGCGCGTTGCCCCGATGGAGTGAGTCTTGCTGTTGACTGCGAGCAAAACAGACGTCCGTTCTGTTCACTGCATTAGTCTGAGAATTGTGCTATTGTAAGCAATATTTTTTCTTGATTCGAGAAGCTTGCTTTCGAATGCTGTGTGTGAATTGTTCATTGAGGAACTGTTTATGAGTTTTCTCTAGTATTTCCCTGAAGTTTAGTTTGTGGAAATGTTTTTATTTTGTGTGAGAAATACAGCATCAGTGAACGCTTCCGTACTGAGCGGACTGTTATAAGCACGTTACTGGCCGTTAGTGCCTGTGAATTTTGTGCAGCTAATTGTTCGACGATGTTCTAGAAGCAATAAAGTTTGTATTCGGCCCTGACAAGTGGACTTTTTACTAGAAATTTCCATAGAACGACGAACCCCAGGAGAATTTGCTGCAACAGAACGAAGTTCATCTTTAAAACACATTTCTTTCTGCAAATGCCGTGCCAGGTCGGTGTTACTTTCAAAGGTGACCTCCGTTCGACATACTTGTTTTTATGCGAAAATGCGTGGGGAAAATGGTAGCAATTATCTGTTAGGAACTAGTAGACATTTTTTTGAGAACAGAAGGAACTTGAAACAGGCGTAAAAATAAAAGAGTGAAAGTGCAAAAACAGTCGAACAGAGGTCGTCTTTGAAACTAACCCCGGACAACTCGAAAGCACCTATTTCCTGTTGCAAATGCTGTGCGCGGTCGGGGTTATTTCCAGAGGTATCATTTCTGCAACTTTGATTCGGTACGATTACGCTTGGTGAAAACGATAGTAACCCTCTGTTATGAACTACTAGCCGTTCTTGGAGGACAGCTGTATCGTGAAGTTTATAATAAACTTACATACGTACTTACCAGATTTCGAAAAACAAACGCTTATGAATGCTTTCAACTAAAATTATCTTCTGGTGGAGTTTTTGCGCGTTACCAAAATTACAATAATTTGGGAAACTTAGATCGAAAGTTGGATGAAAAATAATTACATGCAAATACGAGTAAATAGAATTATTTAACAATCTTCGTAAAATAAACTCATTGTTTTAGTTGTGTATCCAACACTCGAAGACAAAATGGAACTAGGAGTGACTCAAGAACGGTCAAAGTCACGAACTGCTGAGCGTAGGTACATTACTTGCTTATCTCGTTAGATAAATGATTTATTTTTGCAGAATGAGAGCAAAAAAAATCGCGTGTGGAGATTCGAGAATGCAATAAAATAGGACGCTATTAACTCTGTAACAAAATATTTTGAAAAATTACTCTTTGATGTTGTGACCGATGGCTACCATTTACTCCATGACCGCTATCATTGTGTCAAATTTCGTGGTGGTCGCATAAACAGTCCCGGAGAAGTTCCTGAACAAACGTCCAAAAATTCAAGAGATCAATCTTCGCTGCGGCTTGATAGACTGATCTAACTTTTCGCTTGTTGTCAGAGACAATGTGCTTTGGAAAAAGCAGGTGATGCCGATTTGATTGTTTTATTTTAATTGTTTATAAACATTTGGATATTGATATTTGGTTATATTAAGAAACACAATCGCAAATATTTCAAGATGAAGTGACTTAAAAACCCCCTTGATGTATGGTCATTAGCTGTTTTTGAGAAAGACAGTATAAAACTTTAGCACGTGTAAATCGTGTAAGATTTATTTTTTTTGGGGGGGGGGCGGGGGGTCAAGTATTGTAATGTTTCGTTTAAAATCATAGCACGAGCTCTCGGACTTATGTAGCAAGATGAATTTTTCATAACGGAACGCTCCAAAATTTTGCAGATCCAAGTGACTGTTTATTAATTTGTAGGTATCACTGAAAAATCATTTCTGACGGCCCATTTATTAATATTAGTTGTCTGCCAGCGGACGAAATTCGAGCATAAAGCATTAATTTTTTTAATTTGAGTGTGAATAAAGTTCTTCTGTCGAATAATATGTCACCATTCCGAATTTATACTGGAATCCATATACTGGAACCTACTAAAGTGACCACCTTGACTAAGAGACTATCTGTCTTTATCTGTCTGTAAATTTAGTGATCACTTTTGTACAATTTCACTTAGCAACCACCACGCTTTTCTGCGAAGACAGTGTTTTTGTAAAAACTCTATTATATTTTGCTAGATGCAAAGGCAGGTCCAGCGAGTAGGTCATAGGGTCATCTCCCTCGACCGACCTTGGATTTAACACTTTCAGTTTGCATTTTGAACAATTTAAGCTAATCTAAAAAGTCTAGTGGCCCCCTCCGAAAATTCATCCTGGACCTGTCCTCGGCTAAAGGCCCATTATGTTTGGAGTTATAAAATCTTAAAAAGTCGAATGATTCAATTCTACTTTCTGAGAGCTGATGCTGATGCAGGTATATTTGGAAATTGAGTTTTTTGAAAAGGATATGGTAAAATAGTACCAGAATATTTTATACGCGGAGTTAAAATTATTTTATTGCCTGCTGTTCCAATTCAAACTTCGCAATCAATAGCATTACGGTGTATAAACTTGATGCGCATTCCTGTTCCATTGACTAATGCTTCCATTGTATTTAAGTTTCTTATTAGTATAACGATGCAGTTTACTAACTTATGTGGTGGCAAACTATGGTATTTTTCTGTTAGCCAGGTGCAAATCCCGCCAACTGTTTTTTCTGGAAAAAGTTTAAAGACTACTTCTGAAACATTGTCTCCCCCCCCCCTCCAAAAAGGCGGAAATTTTAATCCGCATACAAAATAGTATTTAGATACAGAATTCAATATATATAAAAATATCAATATACTAAAAAGAAATTTGTTTGCTTTTCGGTTACATAACGGGGAATTTCTGAAAACGTGTGGAGTTGAATAAAAATACGAAATTAAATTAAACTTCCAAAATATGGAAAGGGATAAACAACTATGTACTGGAAATCGCTTTAGGTTTATAAGCATTTTTCGCATATCACAATTATTTGGCAATTTTTCACTTGCTCCCGGCTAACCGAAAAAAAAAAAACCTCACAGTCAAAGTATTTAAAAACTCTACTGGATAGTTACTGATTTCATTGTCATCATAGCAAATTATTTAATCGTAGCTACGGTGAAATGTTCTCTTTTCATCAGACATTCGATTAAGCCAACATTGATAAAAGTTCAATCATCATTTTTAGGTTCTATTATAACTGACTTCAATATGATATCAGAGAGTATGTTTTCGGAAATACTTCCATACACTTCATTCATAATATTATTTTATTCCCTCTTAATTGCTGAGGTATTTCTTCAATAATATTTTTGGAGAAAATTTTCTTTGGCATACTGCCTGGCGGGAGATTATGAAGAAATTCTCGAATTGGCGCGTTACTGCGTGTAGCGTCTCTTGGATAGCGACCTGCCCTGCTCGGTTTTTTTTCCCTTGGAGGAATAATAGTAAATATTATTCTCTCCTCCAAGGTTTTTCCACATCTTTAAAACATAGAATTTATAACACTTCGCGCACTTATCACCGTCTAAAAAAAGTCGCCAAGCACATTGCTAAAGCACATTTTAGTCATTGGCGTATCACCAAACTGGTTAATAATTCCATTTGCAAATTTTGTTGTAATTCTATAACCCTACAGTACTGCTGAAACTAAGTGTTGTTATTTCAAAATTGACACAACAATGGAACCATCGCCCGACTTGGCACGAAATACGCGTGCCAAATTACTTCTCTAATTTTTTACGGTGCATTACTACACATAGCATACTACACAAAAATTTTAACATTCGCACAAACAACTCCATAGGAACTTTAACTGTGCCGAATTTCGTTGTCATCCGTTCGAGCAGTGCGCTGCAAAAGGGACACAAAGGTTTTGCTTAGCATATTTATATATACATAGATAGATACTTTATTGCAAATACTTCGCAATGAATTCCGTTAAAATTTATTTATATTTATAATGCAAAAAAAAAGCTGTCATAGTCAATGCAATCAAACTGCATGTGTGTTTAGCCCGACCAGTGGCATGGTGCATAGCGCACCATGAGGAACTGAACGGGAAGACGGAAGGTGCCTGGTTCGAAACCAGGTCTCGTCCGTCGACCTAACCGTTCGGAGTTTCCTCCGAAACTTAGCGTAAATACGGGTTAGCACCACTTAGAAAGACCCCCCACGGAGGGCACCCCACCGTCATACGCCTAGATCCCTAGTGCAGATAATTGGCCTTAATCCCACAATACAATACCATAGCTGCCAACTCTTCCGGTTTTTCCGGAAGATTTTTCACCACTATCTTCAAACAGTTTTATTTCGCAAGAAAATTTTGGACTTATTTTAAGCTTAAATCCGTACGTAAAAATTAGTGGTGGAAAATCTTCCGGAAAAACCGGAAGAGTTGGCAGCTATGCAATACAATACATGTGTGTTTATGATGATATGATGATGGCCGATCGCATCTCGTATGTAACTTAATTTTCTAGAATTTAGTTTAGTTGTTACGAGTTTGGAGTGGTTTAACAGCCTCATTTTCCCCCCTGAAAACAAGTTTAAAATGAAAAGGTTTTCCGTTAATTTTTTCTAATGACGGACACTTGACTTATCCCTTTAACGCGCAGTGTTCCCGCTCTGGGAACACCAAACTCCGACGTTTTGACTGTTGCCAGTCACAAAGAATAGATTTCATTTCTATAAAAGTAGCTGCGGGTGAAATAACTCCACAAGAATCCTTTACTTTTAGCACGTCCTTTCCGTAAAAATATTGTTACGATTATTTTTAACAGCACTGACATCTGCTGAAAAATGGAAGAATGCGAGAACAGCTGGATAGATCGCTCGACTTTTCCACCACACCTCCTAGATAGAGAAAGCCTAACAACTGCTACGTCACCAAGCTTTTGCGTCATCAGTTGGCTTTCAAGATTGACGGCATCACACTTTAACTTTCATAAAGTAAAACTATTTATAATTTCTGGTTAATTTACTCATTCACAGCAGCATTGTAACGATATGAGGCAGAAAATTTAATTTTACGTCAATGGGCATTTTTAACTGCGACTAATTACGTAATGTAATAAAGAAATAGATCATAATGAACTGTTTTGTATCACAAAAGTATTTGAATTTTTATGTTTAAATTAAGATATTTTCTAATATCTGTAGCATTCACCAGAAAATTTAAATAGTTTTACTTTATGAAATCAAAAATGTGATGACGTCATCACTTGAAGGCCTAGTGGTGACGTCAAAACTTCAGTTGTTAGGCTTTCTATATATAGGAGGTGTTGGTTTGACCCGTATTTCTGTGCTAAAGAAAGTTTAATATCACTTTTGTCAAATTTCACTGAACTCTCAGATATGTAGCCGTGAGGTCACTTTTTTTCATTTTAGAACTCGCCATTTCAAATACTACCGGCTCTCTGAGGTAATTCATACTCTCCATGCACAGCAGTTCCCATTAAACTAAATACAGTGCACGCAACTTTTTCTCCAGGTTGAGAAATCGTTATTTTGATAGCAATATCTCGCATTCGAACGTTCAAATGCAGGACAAAATTTTATCTGCCGAAGCAGACGTACATAGTAACTTGTTACGAATCCATCTTTTGAAGACAGAGCTGCGGATTGCAGCCGCTTTTGTACGACGTTTCGTGGCACTCGCGTTAAGTCACTCAACGACACGCGTGAGCGTTTATGTTTATTTAAATGGAAATTTCATACAATTTTTTTCTGGTGTTTTAAGATTTTTCATTCTACTTGTATCTCCTTTATACAGGGTGTCCCAAAAAGGTGGCAACGGGCTTTAATTCTTTTTCTATTAGAGATAAGTATGCAGTGTAAATTGAAAAAAAAAAATGTTCAAAATAAAGTCAGAAATAACACTCCAAAAAGAAAAATTCCTCTCGTTCATTTTGAAAAATGTTACACTTTTTAAATTTGTATACGACCCTCGTAGAAAACGATTCCCAGTTAGTAAAATGTTCCCCATACACTCACGAGGTGACATACAAAATTTGAGTATTATATACCCTTAAAAAGCGTCAGTTATATGAAGATAAATATAACGATGACTTAAATCATTTTTCTATGACTATCGAGAGAAAAAAATCACGTCAAATGATCGCATTTCAGGTGTCGTGCAGAAATTATGAAAGGATTTTTTTTTCCTCTCTAGCAGTAAACGTTTAAAAAAAGAAATAAAAACTTTGTGAAAAAAGCACACATAAAATGTTACTTGTAAGAAGTTACGATCGTTTCGACCAAAAAAATCTTTCATCAGACAAGCCCTTCGACTCACAGAACAGAGGGCTGCTCTGTGAGTCGAAGGGCTTGTCTGATGAAGACCGGAAGAATTTTTCGGTCGAAATGTTTTTACACCGCGGTATTAGTGTGTGGGGCACATTTTACAAATTGAGAATTTTTTTGTACGGGGGGTCGTGTACAAATTTAAAAAGTGCAACTTTTTGAAAAATAGCAAGAGAAATACTTTCTTAACGGAGTCATTTCCGAGCCTATTTTGAACATTTTTTTTTCAATTAACACTGGCCACTTATCTGTAATAGATAAAGAATTAAATCCCGTTACTATCTTTTTGCGACACCCTGCTATAATAGCCTCATCAGGACCTTTTCATACTTTGCTAAAGAATGCCTAGGTATTATATACAATGATTAGGGAGAGTATGTAATGATTCTCATATTTCATATTATGCCTATAAATGTCCGGCATTTTTTACAATGCCTAGGCATTCTGTAAAGTGCCGGCGTTTCATGCTATGCCGGTAACATGTAAGAAAATACGGAAAAGTAAAATTTACAACTAGTAAAAAAAGGAATCACAGTGTGAAAATAAAATGTATCTTATGGAAAAACAAAGGGAAAATATACCGTGATGAACTATTTTGATGTTTTTTATGAAGTATGCTTGGCGAGGTTTATTATGCGTATTAAAAATATATACAGGTTGTCCCAAAAAAGTGGTAACGGGACTTAATTATTTATCTGTTACTGATAAGTGGGCATTATAAATTGGAAATAAAAATGTTCAAAATAAGATCGAAAATAAGACCCCGTTTAAAAAATTATCTCTCGTTCATTTTCAAAAAATTACAATTTTTAAATTCGTATACGTTCCCCGTACAAAACAATTCCCAGTAAGTAAAATGTGCCCCATTCTCTAACTAGGTGATGTACCAAATTTGAGCTTTTCATCATACAACGTCGCAGATATAGCTTTAAAGAAAAATGATCGGGGTCTATCCATGATTTTGACAATAAATGTTTATTGCTTGAGTGGGGGGAAAAAAAGATTTTCTTTCGTAAACCCCTGAAACGTTATCATTCGATGTGATTTTTTTTTCGTTCGAGAGCCATTGAATAGTGGCTAAAGTTGGCATTATATTTATCTTCCTATCTTTGTCACTTTTTAAGATATAGTTCTCAAACTTTGTATGTCACCTCATAATTGTATGGGGCCCATTTTTCTAACTGGGATTTTTTTCTGTACGGGGTCGTATGCAAATTTAAAAAGTGTAACTTTATGAAAATGAAGGAGAGGAAATTTTTCTTAACGAAATCTTCTTTCCGACCTTATTTTGAACTTTTTTTTTTCAATTTACACTACCCACTTATCACTGATAGATAAAGAATTAAAGCCCGTTACTACCTTTTTGGGACACACTGTATAATAGTAATTACAAATATATATTTGTTCTTTTTAGCTACTCTGCTTCTTCGAAAGTCCTTCATCTGCAGGGTGGTTATATTTAAACTTTCTCTGTAAACAGCAGGAACGGATGTGCCGATATTTTCTCAATTTTGGCACATGAACTGTGCATATGTGGGCCGGATGCGCTGAAGAAAGTTTTTCGAAAAGTTTGATTAAAAAACTGACCTCAAGGGCGCTCTTTTCATGGTGATATCTTCTCATAAAAATAACCCAAGTTATTTTATAAATGCTTAAAAACTAGCGAAAAAAAAATGAAAATATTTGTTTATTTTGAATTACCCCTTTCCATTGTCAAATTTGTTGTTTTTTTATGCAAGCACCACCTAGTGGAAATTTTTTGAACTGCAACTATCTTTCGAAATCTCACATACCAAAACTGGTTGTAATCCATTCACCCGTTCTATCTCTAGAACCTTCTTTATGCTTGTTTGTTATGCCAAGCCTACACAAAGAGCATTTGTCTAAGGGGGATGCTTAGCCGGAGGACTTCTTAAAGGGTTCTAACGCGAATTGACGTTCAATCTGGAGAAAACCAAACAAAAGTGTAGTCTGTTAGATCGACTGCCACTCGACCGGGCCCAAAAGCGAGACCTGCACACTTCAGCCGTCTACCATGTTCAGTGGCTTATCCATTCGGCTATGGAACAATGTTTTTAGGGAAATTTTAGTTAAAATGTCCCTGTACAATGATCACATTTCTTTTGAAACAGTCAGTGTTGTGTAACAATCTGTCGAAAGAGTTTCTTCTCAATTTCCTTCCATATTGCCGTCAAAGCAAGTAAGGCACAGTACAGTAGTTACGACATTTCTCATTTCATGATTTAGAAATTCCGTCTCTCTTCTTCCGTTATTCATTACATAAATTGTGATTAATGGGTAGTTTTCCTTGACAAGAAAAGTGGTTTAGTCTCGATAATTACGCATTATCGTCATCAAAAATATGATCAGTGATCCCACTGATCAGTTTTGGAAGATAGAATTTGATGGTTTAATGTAATAAATCGTATAATTTTTCTTGTAGGAACCGTCTAACCTTTCACGTGAAATAGAAACTTGCTATTTAAACGAGCAATTTCAATTTTATCATTTAAAAAGTTTATACAAATGAATACAAGAAAAGAAAATTTAAATCTTAAAAATTCGATCCATGATAATCATTCCTTTATAATTTATAAATTATTACACTGTAGCTGGAAATAATTTCTAAAGCACATTTTGTTAAATCAGCAACTAATAACGGCTTGTAGAAATTTGTAAAAATATGTGTATTTAAATTCGAATTAGTTATTGATGCAAACCTATATTCAGTAGATTATAACATTGCTAATCAGGTATACAACATTTACTTGCACAGATTTCGTTTTCGCCATTCTTTGGAAATTAAAGAAAAAAAATGATATTGGTGCCCCCGCCAGACTCGAAATTTTGAACACAAAAGTCTATGTTCTAACAGTGATTTATCACAGGGATAAAAGCATAACATATGAGACATAAGCCCAGGCCCGGACTGGCCAGGGTGTCCGACTGTCTGCAGACAGGTGGGTCCCCACCCTCGGAGGGCCCCCAAACAGAAAAAAGAAAGAAAATTTAAAAGAAGTGCCATACTGATAACACTTAAATTAAGTCTGACACTTGCAAAATTTTTTGCAGCTGCAATTGCACTCTAGAAGGCTTCAAAACACTTCATTTTAAATGTAATTCTCAAAATTTTGTGAGAGAGAGTTCCTGAATGAACAAGGGATTAATTAATATGAATGACGCATATTAATTAATAGATCAATATTTTATTAATGCATTAATTATATCATAATTAATTAATAATAACACCATTCCTTCCCCCCATACCCCGAAAGTTAACACATCCTAATATTTATCAGTTACACAATAACTCAGACGGGCGGGCCCCAGACTCTTCAGACGGGCGGGCCCCTACACTCCCAGTCTGGGCCTGCATAAACCTCAAGATATGGGACTGTCCCGTACAATATGGGACAGTTGGTCACTATAGACGCTAAGATTTATCTAAAGATAGGTTTTTATCCATAGAAATTCTCTGGCGTTGACCCTATAGTTAGCCTTAACGACTCCTAATATTTTTTAAATCTTCTACTGCAACTTTAAAAGTCTCATTGCCCACTTTGAGAACTATTCTAGCATGAAATACTAGACTCACCTATTCTCATTTTCACATATGTATGTATATCTTGAGACACCGATGATTTTAAATAATATCAATAACATCTGCAAGCCATGGCAAGCTATCTACCATAATTTGGCTACAGATAATATCTCGAACTCACGACACTGTCCCTTTGAAATTGCAAAGTATGTGTGTGTGTAGGCTAATTCATTTATTTTCTCGCTGCTCGAGCAGCTTTCACAGAGATGGAAGTGATTTTACATGCACAAAGAATATTTTTGGTTTGTCGGTGATTGTCAGGTATAATGCGGAATATGGTGGATCGGGGTTATTTTCCAAAGTGACCTTCTATTGGCTTTTTAGTTTATATAAGAAAATACTTCTGGGGTGAACCGGTGGAGCCTTCAGTTATGAACCACTCTCCGTTCTATAACAGCGGTATCGTAAACTGTGACTTTGATGAGAAATCCAAATTCAGAGTAAACAAATACAAATGCATATTAATTTTTCTAACAGAAGTTACTTTCTGGTGGTGTTTTTGCGTATTACGAAAACTACGCTGATTTCGAAAATTTAGTTCGATATATGGATGAAAAATAATTACATGCTAATAACTCAAATTGTATAGAAATAATCGCAAATGTATGTATTGTTCTTGTTGTCCTAAGTCAAGAATTGCTAAGTGTAGACACATTACACGCTTATTTCCATAGATAAATCATTATTTTCGCAGAATGACATGGGAAAAAAATCACAAGTGAGTACTCAAGAATGTAAAAGAATAGAACGATGATAAGTCTGTAACAAAATAATTAAAAGGTTATTTTTCAATGCCAAGATCGACCACTATCATTTACAGCATGCCCACTATAATTGTTTCAAATTTCGTAAAGATCGCTGAAAGTAGTCTCGCACAAGTTCCTAAACAAATTTCCTAAAATTCCAGCAGCAGCCTTCGCTCAGCCTTTGTCTGCGCTTTAAAAAGGCTATAAATAGGTATTAGATGTATGAGGTACGCAAAATGAAATATTTACCAACATTTTTAAATGACAATTCCACAAATAATGTTCAAGATAGAATCAGAAAATTTAAGTGAACGTTTTTCCAGACTGATAGTTTGAAAATGCTTACAGTGAACTGTGTTCGGTTGTCTTGTTCAGAAGAAATTTAATTTTTTCTTTATTACAGATCATTGAATTTCTAGTTTGTTTAACAAGTGGCTCCGCCCACCGGCTCTTTCCTCAGCTTTTGTTTCATGTTTGACCAAATTTAAACGTATCAGTTTATATCTTATTTACTTCAACGATACTAACTGTATGTTTATTTGTATCATAACATTATGGTATGAATTTTTCTTTAATTTGACTAAAAACATATTGCAAGGAGGAGCATCATCTTTGCTTGTAAAACAGTCACAAATCCTGTCTTACGTTTACAAACCACTGAAAATTAAAAAAAGTAAAAATGCATGAAAAGGGAAACAAGAATAGAAGTAATACACCATATTTAGGAATAACTAACATAAGTATGGTTTGAGATGTTTTATGCGAATTGAAGTAAAAGCTCCTTTTGTTTTTAAATGCAATGATTTCTGAATTAACGTTTTTTTTTAATCAAAACACAAATGAAAGCAAATCATAATTGTATAATGCCGATAATCATACAATTATTTCCTGTACATAAGTAGGCTATAAGTCGATACATTTATATATAATCAAAATTAAATTAAAAGATAAGATGGACGGTGACTGATGTAGCTAACCTTTCGAAAAACGTGAAATACAGGAATTCATTACAAACAAACTTTTACTTCTGAAATATTTAATTCGTGTGGTTCACTGTAAGCGTCGTCGAAAGCTATTAGATTAGAAAGTTCTTGATAATAAGTGACCGTCAGTATCTATAATGGTGTTTGGTAAAATTTTGCTAGATACGTTGTTGGATGATTGAATACAACGGTAAAAGCACAAATCAACATACAAACTGTAGTCACAAGTCAACTTTTAAAACAATAGTGGGTGATGTGCTGTACATAATAAATTAATGAGAAAATGGATAGACAGAGACGGAATAATCGGATGCCGATGAAACTAAGATATGCTTTATTTAACAAAATTTAATTAAAACAATACACGAAATTCCCATCACAAGAACTGCTCAAAATTACTGTAGTCAACAGTAATGCAGGCTCTGCAGCATCGAAAGGGCAACCATGCAACTTTATTAAAAACAGCAAGCATTTCTCAAGTGGTGCATTAAAATGAAAAGATTCTACGATGCTTTGATTGGTGGCTAAAAAAATTAAAGCATAATTTATTGCTATGTTTTCTGAAGTTTCGGATTTTCATCTACGAAAAGAATTGATGATTTTTTGTGTTTTGGAAGTTTTATGACTTAAAATTATGTAATGATTTCTGCGTAGCAAGAAACACAGATTTCTCTGAAAACTAATATTAAATATTTTTTTAAGTCACCGAATTATTGATAGAATAATTTTTTAGTCGTGAAACATACAAATATTTATGCTTTAGCTGTATTAATAGTACAGATTTATAGTATGTTAAACCTGTAGTACCTATACTGCAAAGTTTGTTAATACTATAAAACAATAATATCAGGTTGTAACGAAAGTTTTCCGCCAAATCTGCTTGAAAAACTAACTTCTAACTCCTTAGATAACTGTCGAGTGTTAATTACTGATCTTCTTGCACAAGTTCTCGCAGACTGGCCTCATCAACATTAATAGACCAGCCAGAGCCCTCTGCTTCTTGAATGTCATAGTCCTTGTGTTCGAACTTGTGAACTTGTCCTTGTGTTTGAACCTTGTGTTGTGTACCAAACCTGCACAGTGTCACATGATACAACAATAGTACCTAAAGCTGTACACATAATTCGTTGATATTCTGTAGCTGACTTTTCGCAACAGAACTGGAAATAAATGATGGTTCTAATCCGCTAGAGTGATAGTTCCATTTGAGACACCTTGTACTTAATGATAACTATACTTTTTAACCGATTTCACAGCACAGTGTTATAAAGTATCTTTCTTTCAAATGCCAAAAATCGTTTGACAAAATAGGAGCAAATACGCCAACGCGAACTGTGTGCTGACGATGTTTGCGGTGGCGGAAAACTTTCGTTACAACCTAATAGTATACTACACATTGTGTCCTAGAATTAGTAAAGAAAATCAGTAAATCATTAGTTCAAAAATATTAATTAAGATTAATCACTGTAAATACTACATTATGTAGTTAAATTTAAATGAATAGCAAAATGATTCGAAGAAGAAAATATGATTCTCCAAACCAGAAAAAAAGTACTGAATTCCTGGACTGCAGATAAGCAAACGAAATTATCAGTCGGCACCACATCAAAAATGCTACATACAAGGTGGTAGCCTCTTTTTCGAAGCTTTCTCCCTTCTTCTTTAACTCCAAGATTGGGATACATAATAAAACACTACTATACAAAACATTTGTCCGACCTTCAGCTACATATGCAGCGCCTGTATGGGCGTCTGCAGCCAAGTCTAATATAAACGCATTAGAGTCAAGACAAAGCTCTATACTCAGGAAGATCAGACATGGACATCATTTCCTCTCCAACATCAACATTAGAAATGACCTGAAAATATCAACTATGAGAAAACATCTCATGGACCTTACGACGTACTTCTTTGACAACTTACACAAACTGCCAAATGAAATCCTGGCTGAAATCCCCGACTATGATTACCGCGATCCACAACATCGCAAACGCCTTCGGACTGCCTTGGCGTCCCCGGACATCACCTAGATTCTCACTTTACCTTGCTCGAACATTGTCCCTGTACATATTTGAGCATAGATATTTTTGATTTGAATTTCATTCGTCTAGTACTTACTCTCACTGTTGCATCTTATATATCTTATACATTTTCTCACTATATTCACCTGTATTTTTGTACATATTGTATATATTGATTTTTACACTGTTTTCATGGTTCTAATTTGTCTCACTGCTTTCATTTTTGATCCTCACACTGTACTCCATTTCATGAAACTCATGGTCTTACTGAGCAACCCGCCTATGAAGTCCGTGTTTATACACGGGGAGAGAGTGGGTCAGTCTCCATCATCTTCCAAATTTCTTGTTCCTTCCACGGTTTTCCGCACCCTTGCCTTGCCACGGCTCATTTGTAGGTTTGACAGACTGTTCTTTAATGACATTGACATGCTAATGGCCCTGTCTCTTGGGATTTCATGATTTCGCAAAACTCTCATTTATCATTACACACTGGAGATAAGCGTACCATACGTTAGGTGCTCCTGTAAAATCGAACTTCATGTTATGTCATGTAACAAAATTATCATACAGACCTTTCAAGATTATAAGTATTTACTTCTGATTTCATGGTTCGGAGTTGTCATCTAAACCTGGATCTCTTTCAAGAAAAATATAACTGTATCTGTCGGTGTTAGTTGAAGCTTTATATCTCAGCATTTGCATGTTGTTATATATACATAAAAATGTATCAAACAGTAGCATTTCTACGAATAAATTTTTAGCTCTTCCTTGTGTTACTTTATAGATGCTATTAAGATGTTTCATATTCTCACGCAGACGTAAACTAAATGGTGTTGCTTAATCTGTACAAAAATTGCTTAATCTGCAATCTTAACTTCCCCAGGAACATGGCGAAAACTTGGCAAAAAAATTCTTTCTTTTATTCATCGTTACAGATCTTTATGTAGTTGCAACGGCTTGAGTTGTATTCTACTCTGACGGATGCAGCTTTGCAAAATGGTCCAGCTGTATCTTGCGAAATGGTGATCTTTAAGAGTACCATTCAGTTGTCTTTCGAATTGTGGCGTGTTAACCGCTTCTGTCTGCAGTGGTAGCAATTGGACACGTGGTAGCGATTTACTTTTCTGGCATTGTTTTGAAAAAGGTGTTAGTGGGAATAGAAGACATGGTTAAGACGGGAGTTCCTTTTAACAATATACTTATCTAGTACAAAGATGCAGTGGGCACTGAAAAAGCTGTCAACTATATTAATACAATAATGATGGATCGTGAAACCCAGAAACGAAACGGAACGAAGATACAGAGTTTGAACACAACGCACGAAAGAAAATTCAGCAATGTTTTTATTAATAAAAATTTAAAGCAGACTTCATTGAGTCATTAGGCAAGTTGGAGTGTTTAGGCTGATCAATTTTTATTTTTCGCATAGTAGGTAAAAAAATAAAATACAAATTGATCAGCCTAAACACTCCAACTTGCCTAATAATTTGAAAGGTTGATAGAATCACTTTCTGAAATATGTATGTTCATTGAGTCATGCTCAAAATTTTATTTGTGGATTTTAAATTTATCCATAAGGAAGTTGTACACTCGGAATTTTTATGTTCCAACTTTACTTCTTACTTCAAACTACTTTTATAAAGTGTGTACTACTTAAACTTTTGAATGTCTGCCCAAAATAGAATAGGCTTTCTATTTAATGAATGTAACAAACCGCTTGAATGTAAAAGATGCTCATTTAAGTGGAAATACTTTTTGTTTTCTATTTCTATCTATTAGGGAAACAGGAAACTGTTCTTTTTTATTTTATATAAAATTCAAACAGTTGATTATTCAACCTAGCGCTAAAAAGTCATAGCTGCTAGCAACTCTTAAATATAGGATTCGTTTTCTTTTCATTTTAAAGAAAGCGTTTTGCAGTGGAGATGCGGTATTGACTGCGAAACACACACAGCACACACACCTATACATTGATATTTCAATATATCGATTTTCCATTATTAATTCATCGATCAAAATACATTCGTGTATGAAACATCGTTGCTCAAGAACAAAGGAAAAAAGACAATATTCCTTAATGAGAAAATATTTACTTGACTTACTCTGTGTGTGAGTGCACTGAAAAAAAAATGTTTTGTAATTTCAACAAAAGTTTGGTTGGCTCTATTTCAAAGAAATATTTTTGTTGAATCTACAAAATGTTTGTTAATTCAACAAAATATTTTGTTAACTGAATAAAAATTTATTTAAAACCAACAAAATAATTCGACTGAAATAGTGCCAAGCAAATTTTTGCTGAATCAACAAAATTCAGCAATGTTCAATTCAACAAAAAAAAATGTTTCCTTGTGCTGTTTTTCAGTACAATATTTTAAGCAAACATATTTTACTGAAAAGGTTTTCAGTGCATAACCAAAACATCGTTTTTCTTAAGAAAAGAAAACCTTCAATAAAAAAGTGTTTATTATTGAAAAATGAATTTACCTTAATATTTTGACTTTCGTCCTGGGCATTTGCTATTTCTTATAATTTAAGCAATTAAGCAAAATTCATGTTGTTTTTAGAACAAAAATAAATTAACGAGTAAAGATGAATAAGCCTATTAGAAAGTTCAATTTACTGAAAATGTTAAAGATAAAAATATTTTTCAAGATAAAGTGTAAATTGGAGAGTGTGAAAAAATATAGATGTTAAACAAACATTTGCTCCCCAAACACCATAACCACAAATCGTTGTTGGCATTGGTTTATAGGCTTTTACCACACATCAAATGGACTGCTGGTTGGCAAAAGTAACTAATATGCTTGCTGTACGTGACGTCACTGAGCTATTTATTAGGAAACGTGGAACAAGCCTACTAGACTATTCAGTTTACTGATTTAGAAAATGTAAAGTTCGGATTTTTTTCAACATTAAATATAAAATTAAGTATGCGAAAAAACATCGATCTCAAAATATCGGTGTGAAACATCTATGCTAAGCAAACATTGGCTTCAATAGACGATGAATAAAATATCAATATTTAAATAAAAAATCAATGTTTCGAAAACAACGAACTGAAGTCGCATTACTACTTCATCCTTATTCTTTTGAATAACAACAAAAATAAAAAAATGTACAAAAATCAACATTTCGGTTTAGAGGAGGAGTTTCCGGAATCCCCAGAAATACCCTTCGTTACTAACTTGCTGTTGGTCACTTTGTTTCTTGGTTTACAGGTTTGTTCCACTTGACAGAACAGTGCTTTTTGGTCGACTGTGACATAACTCACACGTTTATTTGTAAACACTGAACACGCCACTGAACACGTAGTATGTTCAATTTACTGACAGAGAAAATGTTAGAGAATGTTTGCTTCAAGAAAAATATAAAATAAAAACTATGTGAAAAAAGAAAGAAACATCCATGTTAAGACTAAAAACATATTTCTCCTCGATGATGTCATGGGAAATTTTTAGTAATGCTACCATTCGCAATCTCTATATCACTCGTAGAGTTACAAATTTAGCATATATTTAAACTCATAAAAACATGCAAACAAGTAAATACTTAACACTAGATATTTTTAAGGCAGTAATTTAAGGAAATAAACATCTCAGTTATTCCTATATTTTTAGCTGCCCTGTCATTTTGGAAATCCTTCATAGTCAGACTGTTTTATATATAAAGCTCCCTAAGAACATCATTCTTCAATTGGAAAGGGTAGCAGATTGCTCTCAATTTAGTCATATGGAGATGCTCTCATCGACGCTTTTGAAAGGCTTAATTTAAAACCTGGCACTAGGTAGCCGTTTGCATGTTGAATTCATCTTAAACAGCAATCCAAATTATTTAGTTAATAAATATTCAAAAGCTACTTAACAAATGTTGAAAGTGTCTTTAATTTAGAATAACTCATTTCTATTATTAAATTTTATGTATTTTTTCACACACAGCACCATCTGGTGGACATTTTAAACTTTTTTTAAAATACCAAATTTGGTTAGAATACGTTTATCCGTTTTAGTTTTAAATTCCTGCTTATGAGAAAATTTTAGTTATAACTATCTTGTACTGTGATCGTAATTTTTTTAAACATTTAATGTAACAATGTGGTTGTCAAATAGATTATTCTGAATTTCCTTCCATATTTCTGCGAAAAGAAACGAGGCACAGTAGTTATTACGTTCCTCACTTCATGATTTAAAAATTCCGTCCCGTATTTACACCGTAAATTCTGATTAATGCGCTGTTTAGAAAACGGGTTTGGTTTCAGTAATTGAACATTTTCGCCATCGAAAATTTGATCAGTGGGATGGGGAGATAGAGCTATGGTGGATTAATAAATAGCATAATTTTTCATCGATGAACTGCTTAACATTTGACGTGAAAAAGAAACTTGTTATTTACAAGATCAGCTTCAGTTTTATCATTTAAAAAGCTAAAAAGCTTATAAGTGTGAATCAATACACTAAAAAAAGATTTCCTGTATATCATCATTTGGAATCAGCCTTCTAGGTCCCTAACATAATTGATTAACATAAAAATAAATTTAAAATAAAAAGTTTTCTGTTAAAAATTTGTTCAAGAACGAATTAACCAATGTGTTTCATACTTATGGCCTGGTAATAAAATCCCTTTTTTTTACCATAATTTTTACCATCGAGTGAAGAAGGCAGTGGGGTAGCATATTTTCTCTGTCAGTTCTGTCGTTTGACGCACTCATGCTTCCATAAATTCACTCTCATAAATTTAATTCAATCACTTTTTAATCGAATTTAATTGGACAGCTAAAACGAGGTGTGTCTTAGAAGTCAAAATTTGCCATCCCAGTTACAAGCTGTTGTTTCAGCTAAGTCACCCTCTCTCTACGCTCAACACTTTCCCTTTAACTCAATACGAATGACACATCATCTTCCCTCCGCAGTGAAAGCATTATTTAAAGGGAAATGTCTCGCATTTAACGTTCAAATGTTGATATCCGTGGCGAAACCTTACCATACGATTTTGCTGTCACACATTAAAATTTGTTAAGACTACATGTTTAAAATCTAAGCTGCAGCAGCCGCTCGCAACTATATTTTAAGACGTTTTACTTTCAAATAAATTTCTGATGGAGATTTCAATAATATTTTTTTTTAGGTAAAAGTTGCCTGAGAATTTTTTCTGGTGCTTTAGGATTTTTTTATTGTACTGATACCATATCTTAGCCGATCGGATTGTGCAGTGGTTAGAGAAGCATTCTACATACCATGGGGTTCGAATCGGGTTCGATTCCCGATATGGGCCTAAGTGTCATTTCGTTCGTCCCTTCATAAGAGATAACGTTGGTCCACCTATAAGTTGCCTCCATAATAAAGTGACCAGTAACTCTGTCCGGTAGTGGTCAATTCCTATAAACGGCAAGTGCCCGCCATTAGAAAAAAAAACCATGTACTCTATGTATGATTATAATTGAAACTTTTATACGTATGATCAGAATGAAAAATTTGTATATTTTTAGCTACACTACATATTCATTAGTCCTTATTAATAAAAGGTGATTATATTTAAACTACCCCTGCAAACATCATTCTACAGCAGAAACGGTTAAGCAGATTGTCCCAAATTTTGTCATGTGAATTGAGCACGCGACAACTGAATTCCCCCCGTTCTTTCTTTTTCTTTTCTTTAAATACTCGAAATTTCATAACTTTTCCTATCGAGTGAAGGTGCTTCTCCAAAGCATAGTGGGAGCATTCTATTTTCTTTGTTAGTTCTCTATTTGTTGCGCGTGAAATGTGTTAAAGATAGTTTAAATAGTTTTTTATCGAATTGAATTGGACGGAGCGTCTTTGAAGCGAAAATTTCCACTTTGATCTTGATACGAACTACTAACGCTTCTTTCATCTAACTCAACCTCTCCGTACACAGGACTTTCCCTTGAACTCAGTACCATACACGTAGCATTTTACCAGCTCATTGAAATTGTCATTTTAATGGCATTGTCTGGCATTCCAACGCGCAGATGGCAAAACTTTTTTTCCATAAGCAGTAGTTTCAAGTAATAAATCGTTAAGAGTCCATGTTCTGAAGCTACAGCTGCAGCTACTTTTTAACACGTTTTAATCATTATTTATATTATCATTAGCGCATCGCTAGCACTACTTTTTTTTTTTTTAAATAAAGTTTCTGCATTTTTTTCTGGTGTTTTGAGATTTTTTCTTGCTCTTATGTATGATTATAGATAGAACTGTATTTGGATCTTTTTAAGTACACTGCCTCAAGGAAACCTTCATATACAGGGATGCTATATTTAATCCCCGCCCATAGCAGCAATCTACATCTGAAACGTGTGAGCAAACTGCTTCCAAGTTTGGCATATGAACAATGAATGTGTGGCGAGATGTGCTTAAAAATGTTTTTTGAAAGATTTAGCTCAAAAATAGTTCTCTAGGGCTGTTTGCATAGTGAAATCATTTAAATAACTCAAATTAGCTAATAAATTGGGATTGCCCTATGTGGGGGGACTCTTTAAAGGGTCCTAACCCGTATTTACGCGAAGTTTCGAAGGAAACTACGGAAAACTCCAAACGGTTAGGTCGGCGGACCCGACCCGGTCCCGAACCCGACACCTTCCGTCTCAAAAATCAAGGCACTAGCGTTATACCACTGGTGGGGCCAAAAACTACTGAATACTTGATGAAAATGTTTGTTTATTTTGAATTACTCATTTCAATCGTCAAATTTGCTGTTTTTTTTTCATGCAAAACGACGCCAAATAGATGTTTCTTGAACAAAAATTTTCTTTCGAAATCTGATACATAGTTCATATACCAAATTTATTTACGATTCGTTCCCCTGTTTTAGCTGTAGAACCTGTTTATAAGAGAGTTTTAGTTAGAATGACCCTCTACTAGACCCTCCTAGAATGACCCTCCATCATCATCACATTTCTTCTGAAACACGTAATCCGTATGACTCTGAACCAAAAGTTCCATATGATTGTCCGAATAGTTTCTTCTAAAATTCGTTCCATATTATTGTACAACAAACACGGCACAGTAGTTACTGCGTTTAACATTTTCTAATTCAGAATTTTCGTCTCAAAAATTCTGATTAAAGGGTCATTTTTCTTGATTAGAAATTGGTTTGATTCGGATAATTCCGCATTATCGTCAACAGAATTTTATCAGTTAAAAAGGGATGTAGAGTTTTGATGGATTAATAAATCGCATAATTTTTCATCAATGAAAGACTTAACTTTTGACATGAAAAAGAAATTGTTATTTAGAAGAGCAGTTTTAATTTTATCATTCAAGAAGCTTTTGTGCATGAATACAGAAAATAAAGTTTTCTTGTATGTCGTCATTCAGAAACATAGCCTTCTAGGTACCCAGCATAATTTATTGACATAAAAATAAATTTAAAATGAAAAAGTTTTCCATTAATAAAATTTGCTGTAGTATAAATTAATCAATGTGTTTCATACTTATGTCAACACCTTCTAGATGTAGATGGCCTAACAACTGAAACTTCGACGTCATCAGCATGCATCATAGTTGTACCTGCAAAAAGTAAAACTGTTTAAAATTTCTGGAGGAGCTACAAACATTAGAAAATATTTTAAATTAAAGATAAACATTAAAATACTTTTCTGATACAAAATAATTCATCGTGATCTACTTCTGTATCATATTATGCAATTATTGATGGTCAAAAATTGTCATTTGTCGTAAAAGAATTTTTTTATCTTAAATCATTAAAAAGTTTTATGAGTGAGAAAATTCACCGCAAATTTAAAATAGATATGCTTTGTGAAAATAAAACTGTGATAATGTTATATAAGAAGATTTAGTGATGCCGTCAATGCTTCAATTGTAAGGCTTTCTGTATGTAGAGGGTGTTGCTTATGGCCAGACAGCTGAATTCCTTCCTTAAAAAAAAATCTCCAACTTAAATAAAGAAGGCATCGGGTAGCATACCATTTTCTCTGCCAGTTCACTTGTCGTTTGACGCGAATTTTTATGCTAAAACTAGTTTAATCGCTTTTCATCGAATTTGATTGGATGACCAAAAGTAAGTGCATCTTTGATGTCAAAATTTACCATACTAATTACATGTGGTTCTTTCAACTAAATCACTCTCTCTAAACACAACACTATCCTTTAAACGCAATATGATACACGCGCCATTTCCTTTCCGCGATGAAAGCGTTACTTTGAACGTAATGTCTCCCATCCAACATTCAAATGCTAATATCCGTGGAGAAACCTTATCACCCGAACCTGCAGTCGCACATGGCAACTCGTTTAGGTTCCATGTTTAAAGCTACAGCAGCAGCTAGCAGCTATATTTTAATACGTTTGTGTAGAAATCGTAGAAACGTCCACAGTACTTACAATTATATTTTGTATTTGAAAGTTAACGCGGCTTTTTTCTGGTGTTTTAAGATATTTTGTTATACTCATTCATATTATATCCTGGGATCTTAGGTTGTACAGTGGTTAGAGAGCCATTCTACCGCACCACACTGATCAGGGTTCGATTCCTGGCTTGGGTGTCATTACTTTCGTACCTTCATAGGAGGCAAAGCTGGTCCACCTACAAGGTGTCTCTATAATAAAGTGACTTGTAATTTCGTATAAATGGCAAGTGCCCGCCATTAGAGGTAAAAAAAAAAACCTTATATACCCTATGTATGACTATAATTTAAACTTTTATATGTATGATTATAATTAAAAATTCTTATATTTTTAACAATACTACTTCTTTGGAAGTCCGCATTATTGCATGGCTCTTTGTGTTGAAATCAGCTCAAAAAGTAACACAAATTTGTCAATAAATGCTCAAAAACTACTGAACAAGCATTGAAAAAAAATTTTTTTAATTACCCCTTTCCATTGTTAACTTTGCTGTTTTCTCATGCAAAGAACCATCTAGTGGACATTTTTTTAACTTTTTTTTTCGAAATCTCTCGAGTGCATCTCATTTATAGTTTACTAGCTCCTACCCGTGACTTCGTCCGCATCGGCTTTAGAATTAGGTTCAGAGAGAAAAGAAGCATTCGTAAATAACAAATATGTTTGCACTATAGACAAAAGTGACTGTATTTAATATTATTTATTTTTTACTTATTTTAAATCAAGCATACATGGTAGTATACTTCATTTAAAATAAGCGTTACTAAATTTAGATTTTTTTTTACACATTTAACGAATAGGGACAGTTACGACAATATTTGCGAACTAATTTGAGTGTTCTTGTAAAAGAAATATTTATGCTATTTGCATGAATTTTAGCCTGTGTTAATCAAGAATAGCGCAGTTTTCTATTAGCGAAAAAGTTTTAGAAACGGTTCAGTAGTTGCAGAGATACCTATAGATCGTAATGTATTAGAATTATTTTGAGTATTCCAGTAAAAGAACTATTTATACTGCATGCATGAATTTTAGCCTATAATACTCAAGAATAGTGTAGCTTTCTATCAGCGAAAAAAGTTTTCGAATCGATTCAGTAGTTACAGAGACACATATAGAGCGTAACGTAATTCTTATGAGTATCCCTGTAAAAGAATTATTTGTGATACACGCATAAAAGGTAGCCTATAATACTCATTGTCGCACCAGTGGATGAGAGGTTTTGCTTCCAAACTGGAAGGCGGGAGGTTCCAGTTTCAATCCCCGGTCGCGCTTGTTGACCTAGCTATTAGGAAGTTTCCGTGGTTTTCACCCAAACCTCGCGAAAATACGAGCTAGGATCCCTTAGAAAGTCCCCGGCGGAGGGCATTTCCCATGTAGACCTAGGAACCTAGTGCAGTCAATCGGCCTTAATCCAAAAGCAAACAAGCAATAATACTCAGGAATAGTGTAAAGAATTATTCATGCTATATGCATGAAAAGTTGCCTGTACATTAAGCCACGGTATAATCAATCTTCATTTTAAATTTGTGTGATTCAGTCAAAACATCCAAACGCACAAACGTACACATTTATATTATTGGTAGGATTTGGAATTTTATGAACTTTAAGAAAAACATTTGGATTTTTCTTTCTAATGCATTTTAATTTGGCGATAAACAAACGTATTTTCCATGTCATTTCATGTTTTTCTAATGCACGCAATTCTGCAAATAAAATTTCTGCTTTATTTCAAAAGCATAAATCATTTGGTGCTGGCGAGATTCGCTAAAAATGACTACCTAAAAACGGCTTTTAATTAATAGTTAAAAAAGTAATTAAAATTTCCAAATTCTGTGTCTCAGTTGCACATTACCGAAGTCATGGGCTTATAAGCTCAAAATTTCAAAGCTCTGCGTGCTATAGATTTCTCTGGAGAACATTTATTTTTATTGTTACAGATAGATTTGGGGGAAAACTGGCATAATTTCCGTGTTTTTTCATGTTTTTCAAATGCACGCGATTCTTCATTGAAATAATAGCATTCCTGTTAGCTCGAAACATGAATCATTTTATACGGGCGACACTCGCCAAGCGTGGCAACGTAAAAACGGTTCGTAACAAACGGTGAATCGTAACATAACAAACAAACTCACTTTCGCATTTATAATATTACTTAGGATTAGGATATACCAAAATTTAGTTACAGCCTGTTCATCCGCATTAACTCTAGAACCCTGTTTATAAGAGAATTTTAGTTAGAAACACCCCCTATACACTGATCGTATTTCTTTCGAAACATTTAATGTAACATACAATTGTCAGGACAGTTTCTTCGTAATTTCCTTACACACTGCTTGCTCTCAGAAGAAATAAGGCACATGTAATTATTACGTTCCTCATTTCGTTTTTCTGTAATTCCGACTCGCGTCCGTAGTATAAATTCTGATTAATGCTTCATTTTTCTTGGCATGAAAAGTGGTTTGGTCTCGATAATTTCGTATTTTCGTCATCAAAAATTTGATCAGTGGGATGTGGAGGTGGAGCTTTGATGGATTAATAAATCGCATAATTTTTAGTCAATGAATTGCTTAACTTTTGATGTGAAAAACAACATTATTTAGAAGAGCAGTTTCAATTTTATCATCAAAAAAGGTTATCTAAATGAATCCAAAAAATAAAATTTTCCTGTATATAGTTAACTTGGAAATATAACCTTCCAGGTCCCCAACATAATTGATTGACATAAAAATAAATTTAAAATGAAAAAGTTTTCCGTTAAAAAATCTTGTTTTAGCATAAATTAATTGATGCGTTTTATACTTAAGGACTGGCAACTAAATTCCTTCCGTTTTTTTTTAATTATTATTCACTAAGCCTACGAATTTTTACCATCGAGTGAAGAAGGCAAGGTGGGAACTTACCATTTTCTCTGCCAGTTCTCTTGTTTGAACAGAGTTTTTCTGCGAAGTAACAGAGTATTGTTAAAGTGATGCAGACGAGGAATTAACAACAATTCTTCATATGATATGTTTTCGTATTTCTGAAACAATTTATGTTAACTTCATGGATAATGGAATAAAGTTAAGTAAAACTACGACTGCTATGTTCTATCTTCATCGTATATTGTATTGTATTTCATTTGTTATTTTCCACACACACACATATATAGTATATAAAACAGTCTGCTCTGCTTTTGAAAATCTGAAAATTCACACTTCCCTAATTTTTATGCGATTTTTCGTACTTTTCAGCTCTCTTATGTCCGAAAGTATGAAAAAAGAGTAACAAAAATAGGTATCATAAATGATATTGGCGGCATCTTGATATTACGGTTATCCGGCTCTGAATGATAAATTTTGATACTAGCTTGAAATAGTTTCTCGAGATTATTCAGTTTAACTTTTTTTTTTTCACAAATAAAATGATATACGTTGATATAAGATGAACTGTTTCCATCAAAACCAAATCTTACGATTACGAAAATTTAATTCAAACACACTCATATAGAGAGATTCCGCACATTTTCAGAAAAGAATTCAATTTAAATAACAGGAATAAAAGTTTTGAAAACGCGTATAATTTTTATAAGTGCATTTCTGAAAATTTTCTCATCGAAAGTACAGGATGTGTCACAATTCGCTCCCGGGTTTGGAAGGCTTATAAAAAATAAAAAGAAAAATTCGAAGAAAAAGTATTGTCAGGTATTTTTCGGCGCGTTCAATCACTCAGTTTTCAAATAATATCACCCATTATCTACACGACAGTTGAATAATATATGATCCATTTTAAACCAGCATTTACACACAAAAAAAGAGATGGGCACCCGATTGTACACGATGATACAACGTCTTTCCCAGAACCACTGTCTGCATTTACATGACCAAGATATATTGAACCTGGTTCTTCAACCAAAGATATGTGTTCTTGTATAGTTTTCCAGACAGATTTACCACGTACATTTTCTTTGACTATAGTTTCATCTTTCCGATCATCCAAATAGAGAGAAATTATTTCTGAGGTGTGAGTTGCAAATACTTCCACGGTACTTCACTCTTTCACGAAAAACTTTCGATTTATCAATTACCGCCGTCTGATTTTCTGGTGTCACAACTTTTAAATCCTGTAAAAGAGTACTTGCTAGTTTCGGTCCCGCTCTATTGGAAATTGCTCTGCGATCACATGCTCTGTAAAATGGTGACAGATCTACTGGAAGGACTTGCTTTACTGAAACGCTAGAATGTTCCTTTTTATTTTCTGGTATTTTATTTTTTATAGCTAAAACACTTTCATCACTTGAATCCTGTTGAACGGAATCGCTGTCAGTGTCACTAACAGTGCCTTAATGTCGTAAAGTAGGGGTATTTGTTGATTGGAGACTTCAGTTTAACTCAAATTGTATGGACTTTTCCTTTCTTTTAGCACGTTTCTCGATTCTTTTTTACTCTCTACTGTGTCAATTCCTCCTATAACCATAAGCCTCAGGTTTCGTTGGTCATTCAAGAACTTGTGTTCCAGTTGTGGAACCTTCCTTTGCGCTGGACACAAACATTTCTCTAAATCTCTACATTTGCATGAACAAATATCAAAAACATTATTTACAATGTCAGATTTTGAACTTTTCAACGGACGTTTTAAAGCTCTTGGCATTTTTTGCGTTACACCCTTGTGACTTTTTCATCTTTTCAGAGCTCTCATGTAGTTTTAAAATCATAAAAGCAATGTTGCTTACAGATGAAACAGGAATAGAAATCTTCTTCCATATTTCTTTTAGCTTACGGGCCCCTCGCATTGCAACTACCTTTTTCTTTGGTTGATGACATCCTTCAGACTTCAACTGATTTCTTACCCATTCAAAATAACGTAGTGCATCAATTTTAGTAGGTAAAACATTGCTATCACTTATATCTAGAAGTTGGCCGACAATTGGATCGTCAGTAGTTTTCCTTGTTGATGAAGAATGAGTTTTTATACTCATGATGGTAAAACAACAAAACCAAATCGAACTCAATCCCAAATCAAAAACATAAATGCTCACTAAATGTACGCTTTGTACATAAAACTCGCTAAAAACAAACTGAAAAAGAAAAGAAGGATGGACGAGGGAGAGAGAAGTAATTATGTGATGGTCTTGCACTTGCCTTATCTCCAAAGTCATGGGGGAGCTGCAGTTTTATCACCTTGAAATCTGAGCCCCATATTCGCATACAAAAATATTCTTGCTATTTCGGAGCGCTGTACTGCAGTGTCTGTATTATTAATACAATGATTGAAAATTTGAAAGATTCTTCAACAATTCTTAAATACGGCTAGTTGACAAAAAATTGGAGATTTTCATTACGATTCTGGGAGATCTAAATGTTCAATTTCATTCGCAATGCCTTTTTTTATTGATGATTCTATCTGAAATTGCCCATTTTTGATGTTGAATATTTAATTTTGATTTATACATACTTTATAAAAAAATGTTTAAAAATATCGTTTTGACTAAAAAACTGACAATTTTAGGGTCATTCCGGGTGACCTAAATATTTTTCGATTTCAAAAAAAAATTGTTGGTAGGTATGTGATGACAGTAACAACTTTTTATCAACTTGAAAGTTTGATTTTCCAAAAAAAAATTTTCGTGATACACCCTATTGTACAGCATGAATTCTATAAATTAAACATATACCATATGATACAATGAGCATTGACTTTTGACTGAAAATGACTCTGGAGTTGAATTGAAGCTGCATAAAGTATGCCTCCAAAAATTAAACATTCAAAGGATATTTATGTTAAAACAATATCTGTCGACTTTTTTTTTCATGTCTTTGATTCACTGTGCATAAGAAAGCAATGAAAGTTTTATTGTTTTGGTAAAAAGATTCGCTTGAAGCATTTAATTATGTGCAATCGTCGTTCTTCATTAATTAATAATTATATTTCCGTAACGCAGGTTCACTGAAATTATAATTCCTTGCCGCTTGTTAAATATTCTTTTCAGTCTTTACGGCTCACTTTCAAGTAGTCAACCCGAACACCGTACGCTTAAACTGCATGGTAAAGTATGCCTATTCTTTTACTGTAAAGTAATTCTTAGCTGTGCTAGAACATTTGCAGGCAAATATTACACTCATGCAAAGTAACTACAAGCATTTTTATATTCTTCTTTTTAAAATTTTTATCTGTGGTGATTTAACTTTGTTAAGGTTAAAAATCACCATTTGTGCTAATTGTATAAGTTTTATATCATTGGGAGAAATTAGTTTTATTATTCTAAAATATGCACGTTTTATCATTTATTTGTTTTTATTTTTACTTGTATTATTCATTTTTCAGAGTGGGTATTAACATTACTTATTGTGTGTACTAGCGATGCACGTAAACCTTTAATAACGTTTCAGAAACCGTGAATTTGGATATTTTATCAATAACTAGTCATTATATATAAAAATTTAAGTGCACAAATTATGCATAAAACTTTCCTTATAAAATTTGTATAAATCTAAAGTTATTTAAATTGATTTTATCATGCATAAAATCAATTTAACCGCCAAAGTAAACGTATTCTCTAATATCGAATTAAGGAACACATCACATAGCTCAAATTAAAATGCAGTAACCCTTTCACGTGACAGACGAGGTATACAGGCTACGGCTGTGCCATTTTGGTCACATCCCTTTTGCAGTGGAAGAGTCATGTGACCTAGGGGTGTGACCGTTTTAGTATGGCTATCTCGTTTTAAGATGGTCATATTCCCTTATTTCATGACTTTCCGAGTGCAAAGATGTGGCATTATACTGTCAGCACCGTAGCCTGTATGTCTCGTCAGCCACGTCTTTTCAGACCTAATTAAATAATTTTTCTTTGAAAAAAAATTGTTTATAGAGATTAAATTTGTAGTTTAAAAAAGGGAAATTAAAAATTTTAAATAAATTAATTTTTATAAAATTGGCTTTCTCTATGTGCACAAATTAGGACATTCGTTCTGTACGAAAGTATAGGTAATTTTTGTGTTCAATTATAGATACAAAGTCTGAATGGGGTTAAACTAACAACTAGGCTTTCCCCAAACATTGATGGAACGGCAACCACAATTTTGGTTTCCGTTCGGGTGAAATTATTTGTAATCCCTCTTTTTTCCTAAGTAAAACATAATTTTAAAGAACTTTTGACTAAGATAATCTGCACATATTCATAATCCATTGAGATGCAGTAGCTTTATTTATTTGTCACGTAAAAACTCCAGTCTTACTATAATCTCAAATATCCCAAGAAAGGTAAAATTACAAAATTTCTTTAATTATTTTGCTCGTGATGTAAATTTAACACCAGAAAATGTTAATTTAAGTTGGCTTTGAATGCGACATATGAAACTCCCCCAAAATTCCTTTAATCAGGTACTGAGTAAACTCAGCAGCTGAAAATTCCGAAAAGTACTAAACATCAAACGGCTCCTATGGCTTTCTCTATATTGTTTTATTTATCAGTACAAGATTTCAATCCGTATAGCCAATACCTCCTACATATAGAAAGCCTAACAACTGAAACTTTGACGTCACCACTAGGCCTTCAAGTAATGACGTCATCACAGTTTTACTTTCACAAAGTAAAATTATTTAAAATTTCTGGTGGATGCTACAAATATTAGAAAATATCTTAAATAAAAAAATTAAATTAAAATACCTTTCTCATACAAAATTGTTCATTCCTATCTATTTCCTTACCATGTTATCTAATTAGTCATGTTTAAAAGCTGCCATTTGATAGAAAATTATATTTTTTATCTCAAGTTATTAAAATATTGTTATTCATGAGTAAACTCACCAGAAACTTTTTATACTTTTATTTTATCAAAGTAAAACATTTAACTGTAGGCCAAATGATGACGTCAAAGCTTGGTGACGTAGGAGTTGTTAGGCTTTCTTTATTCAGGAGGTGTTGGTATAGCGCGAGTCTGTAATCTTAATTTCCGTAAAAATTTTTGTGTTGCAGTGGTGCAACACGGAATAATCATATTTCTAGGTTTTTTATTTATAGACTAATACAGATATTCTTATTTAAGAATCGACATATGCTGTAAACTTATACAGTGTCCCCGAATATTGTTGGACACTTTATAAATTTAAACAATAACAATAATAATAATAACTATAAGTAAAGAACGAGTATTTGAATGATCTTCCATTTACAAACGTGCTAGATTTTCGCTTCCTATAATTTTCCTTCGAAGAACCGAACAAATGGCGCTAAGTGTCAAAGACTTGGGCAAGAGATTCAGAAGAACGCAGTTAACATAGCGACAATGTGATTTTGGAACAAGAGGATGCACCTCCACATTGCTCAAGATAAGTGAGCGACTACCTCAATCAGCATTTCGCAAACCTACGAATCGGTCACGGCAGTCCAATTCGGTAGCCTGGGCGATAGCCAGATTTAACCATCTTGGATTCTTTCGCATGAGGTTACGTCAATAATATTATTTATGGGAAGGCCTACGTGTCCTAACATAGGGGAGCTCAAGCAGCGAGTCACAGCTGAATCACTCCACGGTCATTTAACGTTACATTTAGGCAGCATTTTTGCTGTTCAGCTTGCGATGAGCTGATTGTGTGACCTTCGTGGTTGAATATTATGTTAAATTTTAGTATAATGAATCAAAACTTTTATATGTGCGGTGGTTTTGTATTTTTAAATGTGTATACACATACAGGAAAAAATGTGTATACACATCTAGGAATGTCTCGGTCACTTACGTTAAGCACACAAAAAAAAAGATTTCTTAAACTGAAACTTATTATTTTATTTCTGTCTGTTATTCAGGTTTAAAATTCGCAACTTCTAAATACGATGGGCAATTATTCAGACAATTAAAAACATTTTTTTTATTTAGTGAGATTTCAATAGACTCAGCAAAAAAATTATATTTAGTCACTTACGTTACACAATATTGGTACCTTTTTACTAATTAAAATTTATTTAAAACATATCCTGTAAACTTTAAGTAATGTTCACGGTAACACTGTGAAATTTGCAGTGTTGCCAAAGAACTTCATGTAGTATACAAATAAGTCTATATATTTAAAAAATTACAAATAAATTTTGAATTTTTTTTTTGTCTCCCTTAGCTTGGAATGACGCAGCTGCCATTCATTCCATAACTTTTCCTATGCTTTCGAATACTTCGTATGAAATCGAATATCGTTTAGAAGTTGCGCAAACTAAAAATGGATCTAGCATTCAGATTTATTAATCTTGTTACGGATGTAATCAGTTATCAGTCATATTTTACTTCTACTGTGTTTAGAATAGTTTTATTTAAATTTATGAAGTTCCCAGTAATTCTGGGGTACCCTGTATTTCTTAAAACTCCATTTAGCAGACATTTATCAGAATTTTTTTGTAAGTTTATGTGAATATGATAGCTTGATCAGAGCAAAAACTATTTGTCAATTGCGTGCTCTTTACCATGCAAGTGGTCATAAATCATTATTTTTCTTTAATTTATGGATTGAATGATTTCGCAACTAATTTTTGAAGAAAGAGGGAGATAGAGAAACCTAATTGACGGGGGAAAGCAGCAAGAGTACTGGGCACATTTAATTGCTCAAAGTTTAGCTGAAATTATGTTAATAATCTTCAGTAAACAATGTGCTTCATTGTTTTTAAACAACTTTTTTAGCATAAAAAAGGGATATTGTTTTGCGCGCATTCTATAAATGAATTTGCTCATATAAAAACATTTGCATGGGAATAAAGAAATAAAAAATAGACTAAATATAATTTTGTAGTTGAATAGAAACCGTATATCAAGTATGTCCTTAAAAACTAAACAGTCAAAGATAATTTGCACGAAAACAAAACCTGGCGTACTTTGTTTCCATGACTCACTATACATGATAAACAACCTACCGTTTGTTGGTTTTATAAAATAATTTCCCACAAAAGATCAATCCAAATGCATTCATGAGTAATTACGCTTACATAACATCGATTTATCGAAATTTAAATTGTCGAGGGCCTGCGTTAAATGTAACTCAGTATATCGTTTACAGCAGTATTGCATTAGCGTGGCTATGTACAACGATCCCGAGTTTCATAAGCTGAAAGAGAAATATGTTTCTTTTTTTCCTATATTACTGTAACTTATTTAGCTATACAAGAACATTTACAGGTAAAAAGTAAATTTATGCAACATAACGATTGTTACATTTTTAAATCTAAAAAAACACATTTTTACACTTATTATATATACATTTCTTTGGTGATAAAATATATTTACGAAAGTAGTAATAATACATTTGACTTGTAATACAACAGAATCGCATTACAACGTCATCTATCTTCCTTCAATGAGATATTACACGAGTTTACTGGTAACGGATTTTCACGGGTAACGTATCTCAGAGCTCACGCGTACTTGACGCCCGCAAAACGAGAATTTTCGCCACCAGTAAAGAATAAAGAGTGCGAGGTGTAAAGGCGTCTTCGTGATCTGTTATCACAGAAAATAGCGAATCAGAGAAAGGTATTTCATCCATCGTCGCATCACTGAAGGCAGAAGTACCCAAACCGTCCCTGTCTAAACTTAACTTATTTATTAATTTGTGTAGGAAATGGTAATATATGATTATATAATGGTTTTGAGCAGTTTGAGGGGTGTTTATCAGTGTCTAAAGTAACTACGTGCGTGTTTTGGAAAGTCGTGTATATACCCTATTTCACAACGCGGAAGGTTCACTGAGGCGTGGGGTTTCCGAACACACAACTTGGTTAAGTCAAGATTTCAGTGTACTTATATTTCAGTATGCGCGAGTCTTTCTCTCTAACTGCATTAAATGTTGTCTGAAACTGTGGAAATATACTTCAATATGAAATGTGATGCACTTTTTACCTTTCAAGTTTCATTTTTAGAATACCGTGATACTGTTTACTAAAATTCACATTTCTAAAATAAACAATAGTGTTGTCGTTCTATCCATGAATTTTTTGTACAGCGCTAAAATCAGCTGTTCCTGATATAAAGGTAAACTATTTTCTTTAGTACAATTTTACAATTTTAGCGATCTTCTGTAATATCCATGCATATTAAGGTGTCCCGTATTTTATGACTTCAAACTTGTTTTTTTTTTTACCAGAAGGTACCATGTTCAACGCGTATTTTTTTTTTTATGGATGTACAGGTGGCTTTTTTTTTTACCACGTCGACCGATTTCTAAAATTCCTTTTTTATTGGAAAGGAACGGCTCAGCGGTTGTCCCATATTAATTTGGACACGTTCTGATGATATTATCATTCAGAAAATCGGCAACACCGTGATTTTGAACTATTGCTTAGAGGGCTGCCAGTAATTGATTAAAGGGTACCTCACTTTTCCAATGGGTTTTTAATGGCGCTGCGTTCTCTAATATACTTATACTCCTTTGTTATTACATATTAACGCCGAGGACGGTTTTCATGTGTTTGTGGCTCGTACAAAGCAGATTCATATACCTACCGTGTTATAGGGGATCTACTGTAGGGGAGGGTACAATGAGACAAAAACACTTAAAACGTTTTATAATTCTTACATGTGTACGTCATAAAAAAGTATATCAGATATAATATGTCACTTAATTATTATACATTGCACCAGTTTTAATACTCATATATATGAAAACAGGTACTTTATTGCTCTTTTTAAAAGGATAAATAAATGCCTCGTTCTGGCCTAGGCGTGAGCCACGATGAGACAAGTAAAAAAATCTTAAAATTTGATATTTAACTTACATAAAATTGTTGGTTGTAAAAATACTACCAGTCGGTATGAATTTAGTAAAATATAAATAAAAAATATCTAATTCTTCTGTTTTTTCGAGAAACAAATACAATGTATCGTTGGAAAGATAAAACTTAAGAGAATTTAATGTAATAGAAAAAATAAAAATCTATTTTTTGATGGAATTTCACTTATCTGGTCTCTAAAGAATCATTAGTATATATCTTTTAAATATTAATCCTAGTAAGATGTATGGTTATTAATCTTTAGAAGTTTCCTTTGCTTAGGGCCACAACGAGATGCCTCATTCTGGCTCAAAAGAGCAAAATTGTAAAAATGTTCTTAAGTTAAAAAATATACTACAATTTAATAAAACTATAGGTTATAATTAACGATCTATATTAATAATCTTTAATAAAATACACAACACTTACCTCTATTATTAAAATGAAACTAGATGACAGTTCATGAAATCTTCTCTAAAGCTAACTTTATGCGTAAACGCAACCAAAAATTTCAGTTTGTGCAGAGCATCAGCTAGCAAAAATTTGCAATGGTGAATTCTGGGTACCATTAACTTCTGGGTACCGTTTAACTTCTACTTATCACAGGTAAAAAGCAATAGTTGTCAGTGAAGTAATTCTTTGTGAAATCGCACTGTCTCATTGTGGCCCACCCTCCCCTACTTGTCATGATATCTTTATCTTTCTAGAATAATGTTAACCCGTGCCAAATCGATAATAAAATAAGGAAAGTCCTAATGCTCGCATGCAGATAAATTGAAAATACTAATCGGTTTAAAAAACAAACTTGAAAAATGTTTTATAATTGTCGGTCCGTCCATCAAATTCTAGAAATGAAAAATTTACTCGCCTAGAACAGCAAATGATTTATAACTATGCTTATGTTAAATGATATGCAAAATTACATCGCTAATCTTGCATGTACTGAAACATAAGTTTGAGAATTAATCATTGTCATTACCAAATGCATACCCAAATAAAAGTATGCAGAACTTAAAATAATCTATTAAGGCAGACACACCTAAATTTGATCTTAAATATTATTCTTGAAATAACTGTTAGTACACTGAAACAAGTTCACTGAATATATTACTTTCCTTGTGTTTTAATGATATATTCACCATGAATGTCTTTTCTTTCAGGATTTCCATTTTGAAATGTGCAATTTCAATTATTTTGGATAAAAGAGTGTATTTATGATCTAAGGTGGAATCGCAAAGAATGAAGAATTATACTGCCACAATGCAAAAACAACGTACGTAATCATGGATGCAAAATTTTATGCTTGTATCATCATAGAAGATTACTAATAACAGACTAAAACACGATAATTCTCCTCATACACCATGTGCTTTTATCGATAATTGCATGGCTTTCGTCTTTTAATTGCATAGACTATAGTAAAGAGTTAACAAAAGTAGATGATATGAAAAAAACTATGTCATTGAAGAAAGGCCTTGTAAAAACTAGAAAAAGAAGTACGAAAATACTTCAAATAAGTTTAAATATAAAACGAAGTAAAATAGATGATTTACGCAACCTGATTAAGTTAATGAATCTCTACTTCTGGCTTCATACCCTAGGCTTATCAGCAAAACCTGGAACATTTGCAAGAAAGATATCGATAATTATTTCAATAATATTCGAAGTTCTTAATTTCAACATGTGCCTTCTATGGTATTTACACAGCGACATGTCCATAAGCGAAGATGTAACTAACGTGATAGTCATCTGTATCTGTGCTTCTTTGTACTTTTTTCAGAGATGCGTGTTGTTTTACAAAAGAAGTAATCTGTGTTCCACTGCTAAAAAGCTTCATGCATTGGTGCTTAAACTTCCACGGACAAGTTTTCAAAATACAACTTACATGTATTTGGCAGCATTCATCATCATAGATTTTTACATGATTGCGCAGGTCATAGTCAATTATTTCTGCAATTCAAACGAATTAGGCGCGTGGTTTGACGTCAAGAACAGCATTTACTTTTCTTGTGACTTTTTCAGTTTCCTGGAAGCATGTTTTTTCTGGATGCAAACGGCCAAATTAGTTGTTATTTATTTTACTGTGTTTTGTTTTGCTCTCGAAAGAATTTTTAACAATATAAAAAATCTCCTTGAATCCAATTCAGCAGATAAAATCTATCTAGCTACTTTGTACAACGAAGCATTGGATTTGGCCAGAGAAATTAACAACCTTTACTATGAACTGTTATTCTTAAGCTTCGCGACTTCTCTCGGTAACATATTTTTCGAAGCTTTCAACATTTTCGTCTACAAGGTTGAGTCGTTCTATTTTGCTATATCTCTAATGACGCTGATATCGGAATCTCTAACATTTGTGGTAATGTGTCTGTTTGCTTCATCCGTTACACGGGCAGCGTCAGACGTGGAGTACTTGTTAGAGAAAGACCCAAATCTAATGATGCGAGATCCCAAAAAGCTTTATACTTATAAACTCAACTTACGCTTCAGAGGATTCACACTCCTTGATTCCCTAGTTATAGATAAAAACCTAATTATATCCATTACTGGTACAATGCTAAACTACGGAGTTATGATTGCAATGTTCAATAAGGACTGAATATTAAGATAAAAAATGTAATCGCATTATGTTACTGTTACTACTGATTGAATGATATTGTATTTTCGTTTACAAGGTATAGTCATACAAAGTTATGTTCCTATAGGGTCACTCCGACTGATGCCGCACTCCTTGTATTTCTTGTATTTGTCGAAAGATAGCAGTCACACGTGCAGAATAGGCGTGCAGTAAGATTTCCTCAACTAGTGCATAGCAGAAATTCCTTTCAATGCTTTAACTGTAATCATACAATCCTTATTTTGAGATATACGTATGATTTCAATATCCAAACTTTTAAACACATTACATGTAAGTGCTTTTTTACGCTTACTGAATTCATGCATGATTTCGAAGTCCAAACTAAGTGTAGCAACCAACATAGAGTACTGTGTATATACTTACGTTACTTCCCGTTGCGAAGACAGAGAACTGTGATGTGTTACGTCTGTACCGTAGAAAAAATAAGGGGATGCATGCAGCACTGCCATTCCGGTATACACGCCGCAGTTTCTATTGTACGGGATGCCGCTTTTAGTAAAATTTTAATTTATCTCTCCGTGTCTTATTTTTTTATATTACTGATGTTACTGGAGTATATTTGCAGGATTTAATTATGTGTTATTAACTTTTTATCTTTTCATTTTGCACAAACTCACCAAGTTGGACATGTTATTAGTCGTTAATTATAAATGTAATAACTTTGCATTTTAAAGTTCTGGCTTAAATGAAATATTGTCTTTAAACACAAGATAAATTTTAAATCTGATTACAGATTTTATGAGAACCCCCCCCCATTTTATAAAAGAATAAAACAACGCAAAAGCAAAAGATTAAAACGAATGAAACAAAATAAACACCAATTTTCTCTTTCACCACCCCCTCTCAAATACCCTGATGTTACGTTTTTGTTGAAGTAGCAATTAAATTCAATTTTAAAAATTAGTATTTAACTTTAGTAGTAAACTAAGTCGACAGACTATTATTGATTGAACTAGTTCGTCTCTTTGTACTTATTTAGTTTCTTTTTTTCATTACACAAGTAACTATAGTCCAGATATAAATATTTGTTTCAACATCTTTTATTTTTTTTTTCATTCTGCTCTTATGACAATTGCATCAAAACTCCCGCACAAGAGCGGCGTCTCACCCTGAATGTATGGTTGACGCGCCGCAGTGCAATGTTATAGAGAAAAAAAAATTGTTAAAAATATATTAACTTGTTTTTAATATTTTGTCGCAGTATACATATTTCATCCCTTAAATAGCCCAGCATGATTTATTTTATTGTACGTGCACCCTGGGATTTTTTACACGAATTAAAAAAAGAAAATATTCGACATGTCCCGGAATTACCCTATCTCTAATGATGCTGATTTCGGAATCTCTAAAATTTGTGATGATGTGTTCCGTTGAACTGTTACGCAAGCGTCAAACGTAGAGAAGAACTTACCAGACAAAGAAACAAATATAACGATTCATGAACCCAAAAAGATTATACTCAAGAACTAATGTCAGGGATGAAACAATTCCGGGCATGCACTTAACCACTTGTTGCAATCAGTATATTTTTATGCAATTTTTCCAACAGAAGGATTAATCATTTTAAATTTCTGATTTTGTGGTAAAAATTATTACTGTAATTTTTATATTAATATTACTGTTTGCAAAAAGTGGTTAATTATATGCCTGGAATTGTTTTATCCCTGTAATGTTTCATAGGTTTTACACTCCTTGATTTTCTAATTTCTAAGAATCTACTTATATTTATTACTGGCACAATGCTAAATTTCATTGTTATGGCTGAAATATCTAATGATCAATAATATTGAAGGAAAAAAACTGATTAGTTAAAAGATATTGTAAATTTTCATCTGTTTCACATAAATAAAATTCATTGCACTGTATTACTCTGATTTGATAGAATTTCGTTTAAAAAAATTCAGTTTGATCCAAAGAAAAAAACTTAACATCTTTGAAACAAAAACCAAATTTGAAAATAATATTAATTATTATTATGGCGGCAAAAGGTAGAATCATGGCATCCTGAGTTATCATAACAAAACGCATGCACCATTTTCTAAATTTTGCAAAAATCCACCAATCCTTCTTTTCAATTACAGCTAATAAGATGAAATTAACTGAAAAACACAACAGAGCACCAATGCGGAGTAAAACTAGAAAAAAGTCTTTAAAAGTTACATTTTTGCAATATACAGGCTTTTGAAATTATTGTTAAAACTGACGACAGAAAATATGCACTGATATGAATATTTTTAACCGACGATAGTGAATAAATTACATTACTTTTGGGCAAGACTAGCACATCGGTAAACATTTTCGTTTTTATTTTTTGTTTAATAAAAAATGCATGAGTTTAGATATTTTTGTAGTGTTTGAATTCCGGGGTGTGGCAAAATGCATCAATTAAACGAGATACGTTTTACGCATAATAGTTTTTAGTACCCAGGATGCGAATTAAACATTTTCTTCAGGGGAAGGGGACATTTGAAAGAAAACATTCTCCAGAAGGGGACATTTAAAAAAAAAAAGAAAAAGAAAAAGGGGCGGAAAAGTTTTGAATGCTCCACTCACATAATATATTAGGAACTACATGAAAAATGCAATCGCGAATATGTTTGGGAAGTGACTTAATTTCAAACAAAAGTCGACCCCCGATTTTCAATGAACATATATTATGAACCTATGTCGATTCTACAATCTTCTACCCTCAAATTCGGCTCGCGGCAGAGCAGTGCTGGTTCTTTCATTTCGCAGTCTTCCTTTGAAACCTGATCCCGGTTATAGAATGAGAGGTGGTGTCAGGCATGTATATATCTATTTCAAAGAGATGTTTGCAACTTGCCTTTGTCTAGTAAACAAAAGAAGAATTTCTATTAAAATAAACAAAAATTTAGGTATTGTTAAACTTGCGGGGACTGAGATTAATGTAACATTTCTGAAGCAGGGGATAAATAGTAACCCTGGCAGGGATACATTAACATTTATCTAACCATGGATATTATATTCTTCATCCTGGGACGATCCCCGGCATCCCCCCCCCGTCAATTTGTACACTGGCTTTACCTACCTCGTGAGACCAAGACTGGCTTCAGACTGAAATTTATGGGAAGGCCTTTGAACGTTTTCGATAGATTTATAAATTGTTCAAAGCGCTAATTGAAAATGCAACAGCAAAGTTAGGGAGGGGCCGTGGTAGCCGATTGGTTTAGGCATTGGGCTCATAACTGGAAAGTTGCGTTTTCGATTCCCATGCACCATTAAAGACCATCTGCAATTTGCAAAACTTATATCTTTAACAGGTACGTACGTACCTTTTAGTTATTTCATGTTCCTCTGTTTGTTTTCCCTTCATTACTATAAATCATAAAAAAAAATCCTAAAACATATTACTTTCTAGAAAAGCATAACTAAAAGAAAGTATAGACGATTCCCCTTATCAATTTTTATATAATGTGTTCTCTGCTCACAGAAAATTATGAAGAATAATATAGCTAAAAAGGTGTCTAGAAATTTATCAAAAGATTTTACCAACCAGAAATTTATGTAAGATATATTTTTATAATTAAAAAGTCAGGGTGAAGATCTGTGTCGCTGCTTAACAAAATTGAACGTATCACGTAAATCTGGCCATGAGGTTAGATTACGTCGAATTTTGAGAAATTTTTTCTGTCAGCAATTCATAAAACTTGTTTTTTTAAGAGGAAGGCGTGTGTTTTAGTTATTTCATGCTTCTGTGATTGTCTTCCCTTCTTTACTATAAATCATACAAATTTCTAGCAATTTAAATTGTTACAGAGTATATTATAAATCTACATTCATTCCTTTGAAAGTCTATATCCAGTGTTTTTAAATACTCTAAGGGGAAAAAAATTATGACATTCATTTTATAAACAACTGATGAATGATCAAAAAGATTTTCACGAAATAGTTAATTATGCAAACATTATTTGGCACTTTAGTATTTTGTTGAACCCTAGCGCATGAATTGTGAAACGAATACAAATACAATTGCTAATGATACAATTGCTTTCTGAAAATGTACCATATAAAGAAAGTACTTTAATCAAGAAAAAATTTGACTTACATATTTTGTTTTGTTTTTCCGTTTTGAAGTTTGAAATCATTTCTGTGTTTATACGGAGATAACTGTATGTGTAGAGAGAGAAAGAACAAGATATCTCTTAAACAGTACATTAGGTTGAGTTCAAATTTAGTATATATATTATAGACACCCTCGCACAACCGGTATTAATTTTGGTGGGTATACGACTTTAAACAATAGTTTTTCCAGAGCTATATAAAAGAATTCTGTTACCTATGGGCGGAAATTCTTGAGAGTATGCTAGCGTCTAAGCGGTGCATTCGATTGAGCGCAGATTAAGTAAGTACATTATGCATCACGGTCACATGACCTGCTTAGATTTCTCGGTGCGTGTAGAGTTGAGAGCTTGTTCATAGACTTGCAAAAAATAGTTCTATCATAGCTGCCAATCATCCCGATTTCTTCGGGAGATTTTCCACCACTAATTTTTACTAATTAATTTATACTTAAAAAACCGCGAAAAGTTAAATCTATGCAAAGCTGTCTAAAATTGCAGAAAAAAATCTCCGGAAAAAATCGGGAAGGCTGGCTGCTATGGTTCTATAGATCACGGACGATAGACACACATCACTAAGAAATGGGGTAGCCAAACTTTAGAGACTGTAATTAATAACTATTTAATTTTATTTTAGGGGGGGGAGGTGGATTTTTCCAAAACAGAAACGAGTTCATGCGTTAAATTTTGAAATTTTGCTATATTCTGCGCCGTAAGTTAGTGTTCACAAAAAGTAGTTCATTCCAATCGGTAAAAGCTGGCAACTCTCATGAAATTTGATTTCTCCCCGCACCCGTTGCTTTCGTTTTACACTTAATCTTTTAACAGCCACATTGAGATCCAGGCATATTTTAAATTAGTTTTTTTTTTTCATATTTTGTCTTCTAATGGGTTAGATAAAGGATATTAGACATTCAAATGCGGAAATCTTTTTTTTTATAGTTTCCAATTGGGAGCATGGGTCATTTCTGACTCTAATTTACATTGGTTCCAAAAACTGAATATACTCGTGGTTAGTTTATATTATAATAAGTGAAATATTAAGACTTATTAAAAGATTTTTTTTAAATTACAGTAAAGATGTGAATTAAGCTTTAAAGAAAAGGGTGGTATCAAAATGACTCTATAAAAATTTTTGAAAATGGCTATTTTCATGATTTTGTTTACAATTTCTTAGTAATGATACAAATGCAACTTCTATTTCAAAAAATCAAGTCATCTCTTAACTTAATCTGCTAATTTTTTCAGGTCGATAGTGATAAAATTTCATTTTTGAATAATCGAATTATGAATTCATTTTGAATAATGAATTTTTAATTTGGTGTTCCCAATTACGAACATTGTCCTGTAAAACGTTAAAATCTATATGAGGGTCGCCCAAATGAAAGTGCCACTACAGGTAGTTTGAGAAATGGTTTAATAGTATAAATATAAATTAGTATACAAAAGAAATATGTAATACAGGAGTAACACAGATAGATTAGAGACAAAGTCACCTTGTAGGTTGAAACAAGTGTCCTAGCGGTCAACGAGATGATGGATACCTGGTGAAGATGCTCCTTGGAAAGTGGCAACCTTCCATGCAGTATTGTATGCACACTTCCTTTGCTCATAGACGATTTCGCAAGTGCTGATTCACCGATTCGTTCTCACGAGACGGTCCACAGCTACAACTGCTTCCTTGGTGATAACCACTTGCGTTTGACCAAGTCGTGATCTGACGTCAATACTGCTTATTTCACTACAAAAATCCCTACACCATCGGAATACCAATCTGCCTGAGATACTCCCCATAGAATACGTATTTGCATGACCATCTTTTGAAAGTGAATCGGCGAATCTCCGCTTGCGAAATAGCGGAGGAAATGTCTATGAGGAAAGGAAATGGATTTCGTGAACGGGTTTGGATACTTTGACCCGAAGAAGCAAATTAAGTACAGTAAATAATAAAATATTTTTAAAAAACTTTTCCTCAACATTTTTAAGTGATATAAGACACGTATGTATTTTTCCATGTCAGGATAATTGTTTTTACTTTTTTTTATACATGGTCGTAATTACCCTACTAATCTAAAATGTTTTACTGTGTGAGAAAAATGTATATCATAATCTCTTACATACATTACAAACACATTTTTTAGCATGAATTAGCTTGTCTAAAGTTAGCTAGAATTCTTTGCCTAGAATTAGCTTGCCTTTCTTTAGCAAGATTAGCAATTCTTTAGCAATTTCGAAAAATATACATTATAAGCTTTATGCCAAATATTTTAGAAAGTTCATCATTTATAGATTTAAAAAAAATCCTCTGGTCCTAATTACCCACACCTGACTCCATCTCGATTAATTTAATTTTTTTTGGGATGTAACACTGCTTGTTTGAGTAATAAAAGTTCTAAGTTCAATTTATATGCCAGTACTTTTCCCTGAGTATGATAAATGTCGTTGATGAATAACTGGTGCCAACAACATGCGATTTTCAACAACAGCTTCAGCTGTTCATGACCCAATGACAATATCTTCTAATTCAACGTAAATTAACCTAATGGTGAAACGTAACATGACGTACTTGAAAACCTTGCCCTTCAAAAATGTCAAGTGCGAAGAATTCTTTTTATTATAATAAAAATATATCTTACATAAATTTCTGGTTCGTAGAATCTTTTGATAAACTTCTGGACAATTTTTTAGTTACATTATTCTTCATAATTTTGTGCGAGCAGAATAATCTATCAGTGTGTCTTAAAGACCGCATCCTATACGAAATAATAAGTGAAATCATCTTTACTCCCTTTTTCTTATGTTTTTGATTAGCTTTCGTTTAACTACACTTGGTGGGTGTAAAATGAAAAATTGAAATATATAAAAATAAATATTCTAATATACAAAAATAATTAAATTCTAATATATCACAACACTTGTGCAACCACATCAGAACAAAGATATTACAATGTTCATTAATCCAAACAGATTAAAGCCTGTAGAGGTATGCGGTTTGCTGCATTCTGCTGTGTGAACCGGGGTATTTATTCTCACCAATTTTCAATACTACTTACAAAGCTCGTCAATAAATGGCGCAGACTGTTGCTTACGCATTCGAAAATGGTTTTTTCACTGGGATAGCGTATTTTTATCGTTGTGGAGTTTCATTATCAGGAAAACAGTTTTGCTGAAACGAGGCGCAGTTTTCAAAGGAAATCCAATGTTAAAAACGATCCACAAACAGTACATTGATCTTGACTACGAAAAGCACCCGTAAAGTGTTGGGACTGGTCTCCCTATTCGCCAGATTTGACGCTATGCCATTTTTTTAGGGGGGGGGGTTGTTCTTGAAAGACCAGGTGTACCAAAACATCCACAAATATACATATCTGCCGCTTGTCAGAACATTCAACTGAAATGTTCGCACAGGCGTTTGCAAATTTATCCTCAGATTGCGCCAAGTTGTTGCTGCAAATGGTGTTAATTTTGAAAATACTGTATTATAGTTTTTCCTATCAGCAGCGCCATCTGTTGATGCACTTTGTAAATAATTTTGAAAATAGGTGAATATAAATTCCCTGCCTAGTGTAAATGTACAGCAGCGGAAAAAAAAGTCCCACTTGTACTTTTTTCGGCCGTCCATCGTCGTATAGCAAAGTTACAGATACCAATCGTTTTCGATTGACGTACACTTTAATTTGCTATGAATAAAAATTGCATAAGGGGCCATCTACATATAAAAATTCACACCAACTTTTTTTCCCCCAATAGCAACCCCTAGAGTTCACTCCATATTTCAAAAATTTAGCTCGTTTTAACCCCGGATACCCATTTTCAATAAATTTGAGCTAAAAATGGGTAAGTTATGAGCACCCAAAATCCCCCTCCCCATATGTTAAAATATTTTTTTCATACTTTAAAATCTTATCTCATACAATATTGAGAGTAAGATGCCGATTTTTATTCGTACTATTAGAACTAAACGACCCAACCATAATTTAATGTTATTATGATTTTAAATAAATTATTAATATGAATTATGAATTATTAAATTAATATTAAAAAAAATATGAATAGAAACGTAGCCAAATTTCGATGGAAATAGATGCAGAAAGTAATATAACATGGCTGTGCAAAATTTAAAATTTTTATGTTCGGTAGTTTAATTTATATTAAATAAAATATGTTATTTTCATGAGTTAAGTGACCATATATAAATTTATTAAGTGACATTTTTTTGAAAATTGTTTAAAATAAAAGTAAATTAGATTTATTTTGTGCAAAAACACAGTAAAAGATAGCAGTATTAAAAAATATCAAATTTTGAAGCAAATAAATTAGAGGTTTTTACAGTTTCATGGTGATTCTATAAAGCGTCTATTGTTGCGTCCGCTACCATATTCCCCCCAAATAAAATATTTTCCAGGTATAGAATTGCAGTAGATGTATGTCTTCTAATGAAACGTCCTATTTCTGAAAAACTAACATCCTCAATATTCGAGCATGAATTTGACCTTTTTTAATATTAGAAACATTGGGTCTTTGGACTTTCCCATAATTTATCAAACATTCAAAATCACGTTTTTCTGTCTAAATTTTCACCTGAATATAAATTAAAATTCCGCCAAAAGTCTTATAAGAATATTTCACTTTGCAGACGATAATATTAAATGAAGAAAGTGAAATAACAAACACAGTGATAATATTGGGTCGGCAAAAAAGTAATTCGTTTTTTACATGGAATTCAAACAAATAAATTTTCAGTCATGAAACCATTCTTCAAGTTTGACCGTAGCTGAGTAACATTCGTATGCTTGTAGTCAGAAGAGCAGAGAACAGCCTCTCACTCCTGCCAACATTTAACCTGTCTAAGAGAACCATCAAGGGAAATACTCAATAACAAATTCAAAATTAGAAAGATTTTCAAAATCGTGAGCAGTCGTTTTGAATTTTACCCTTAAATCATGTGTACGAACCAAGGAACTCATGAACTCACGGGTCATTTGGACCACTGACTAAATATTCTAATTTCTACCCTTGATATTCTTACTACAAAAAACTTTAAGAGAGATGGAAAAAAATTTTCCCTAAAAATAATTCTTATTTCTTTTAACTCTCTTGAGCGAAATGAATGAAAGGCGAAAAGTTCCGAACCTACAAATAGCGTTTTTCCATTTGCAGAAAGTCCCTTAAAAACGCGCAAAAAATAATTCGCAATATCTCCGGAAATTATCGTAGAAAATTGGTGAAAATTTATATTCAGGGTAATTTGAAGGTTTTCTGTCGTTTAATAAATTCAAAATCTAGTGTTGCCATTGAGAAAAACGAAGTTGATGCGGAATTAAATATGAAGACGGTCCCTTATGCAAATTAAATTAATAGCAAAATAGTTATTTGCAAACGAATGGTATATATAACTTTCCTGTATGACGAACGACGGCGAAATAAAGAGCAAGTGGGATATTTTTTTTCCGCAGCTCTACGTTTGCTTAGTAGAAATGTACGTTTGCAGCAGAATGCAGCAAACGTACATTTCTAAGGCTTTCCGGTTATATTTAATTGGTTTTTCAAATCGTCGGTGATTTTTGGGACACCCGGTATAGCACTATTCAACAAAAAGAAAGTTTTTGTTTGTTTCCTGATTCTAAGTAGCCAATTCTTACTAATTTTGGGTCGCAAAAAATGAATATGTGAATGAAATTCATTTATTAGCTCTTGTTTTCAAGATATACAGAAGCCCATTGGAGAAAGATACACAATAGCCTGCCCATCGACTCAAAGGTATAAGGAAGAAAAAGAAAAAGTTCTGTTTAATAAGTATAATGCAGACGATCATATTTCGTTAAAAATACGAGATCAGTGAATTTTGTCTGATTTAATCTGTGGGGCTCATTCAAATCGTGTGCATCAAACTCTGGATCATAAGAAGTTCCAGGTGTAGTGACTTCTACAGCATTATCCTTTTCAATAACATAATTTGGAGGTGGTTTTATAAGTTGGCAGATTAGACGAGTGAGAAATGGGCTTAATGGTTGATGGAACACATGGATAATGCACGATCCATAGTAGTCATACAAACCAGCCACAGTGAGATTTTATTATCCAAATTGGTACTTTATCTTGAAAACAAGAGCTAATCTCAACTTTTTATGGTGATTTTCGAGTTTATAGACGCAAAATACTTCGGAAATAATTATGTTTGAGCCAGAAACATTTTTAGTGTTGCCTAGTGATACTCAATCGTGTTATTAAACGAATTATTGAAGTTAAAAGTTTTCTCGCACAAAGCTTAGACTCAACAAAAGAATTCACGCAATGAACACCGGTTAATCGCTTTTTAAACCATCTATTTATTCTCTTAGGAAAAAAAATGGATTTAAAAAATTCTGTAAATTAAACATTCGCGTAAATAGGATGCACTTTTGCAAACCTATTAGAAAGCGAAATAGCACAGTTCATGATAAAATGGCTTTTATAATGAGTTGAAACTGTACAAAGTATTCAAACGATGCGTTTTAAATATCTTTTATTCAAAATGACTAACTTTAAAGATTTATGACACAGAGAGGTATCATTTGTTTATAAACCTGGTTTCCATGGACCACAAAAAAGTCAAAATTATGTTTATGGCCATTTAGTAAAAAATTCACGACGCAGGGCTAACGTATTGACTATTATTACAATTCCAAATATGAAGACGAAATTAGTTGGGGTGATTTAAATACTTTGTAGATTTACTTTTGAAGCCATTTCGTATTGTTACGAATTTTCGGGGCAACTCGCTATCCTGGGGTTTAACCCTCTCGTCACCCTGAACCTCATATGAGGCTCCTATTTCAAATAGCAATATTTAGAGAGAAAACAATTGAATTTGGTATTTTTTTCTTTCAGTGATATCAATATCATTAATTCATGTAGAAAGTAAATCAGGCTCTTAACTAGATGCATAAATCGTGCCTAGATTGCAGTACTAGTCAATTTAGATCATTTTTTACAGTTTTAGCTTCATTGTTTCAGGAAAAAAATTAAGAAAATATTACGCTGCTTTTTTACCATTTTTTTTTCTTTTTACGGTAAGTATAGTTTTTTTCTTATTCCTCAACCTTTACCTAATATGTGCATCCTTTTAAATTAATTTTAGCATAACAAAATGCTTCGAAAATGCAGAAATTATTGTTAGAAAAATTATTATTATCGACATTAATCGACAAATATTAATCGACATTAGAAAAGAATATTTTTGCATGATTTACAATAGTATTTCAGATGCATTAAATGCTAGACAGATTTGTTTTATCTGATTTTTCATAATTCGGTGACGAGAGGGTTAAAATAGCCTAAAATTAGTGCTCTACGCGTCAAATAGTTAAATTTTGCATTTTGTTGCAACAAAATCGGTTAACTGGAACTGGATATATGGTGTTTCAGGTTTCCCCTTTGATTAATATAGCGTTTTCTAGAAATCTCGAGAAATATTGGTCCTAGGCCTTCTCTAACCTCACTTTTAGGGTCTTATTTTGTCGCCAAATTTTGCAATATTTCGCCAAAAAGTCCCCAAGCTTGGCAACATTTCGTGCATTTGGCGCGATTTTCCGAATACGGCTTGTAAAGGTGTTTTTCCTGCTTTAACATCACAGATTTGCTTTGTATTTCTTAATGATTCTATGACGTAATCAAAACGCGTTTGTTCGGGGACCCTTTAGAGAGGTCCCAATTTTTCTGGAATGTACGTCGGAAAGTATAAACAGTTGCGGGCGGCTCCGATCCAGTCAGTCTGGTTTCTGTTTGTGGAGAGAGCAGATGTCCGTGAGAGCTTAAAGCTTTGCACTGACGCTATAAAAGCGGTATTTCCGCTTGTTTTAAAAGCCTTTTTAAAAGTGCTGTGGGTAAATTCTGCATTGCTGAGTCTTGAGGAGCTGTTTACGATTTCTCTCGTAAGTTTCCACTGAATTTATACCCGTGGAAGTGTTTTATTTTGTGTGAAAAATACCGCATTTATGAAAGCTTCTGTACAAAGCTGACAGTTATAAGCACGTTATTGGCTGATTGTGCTGGTGAATTTTGAACAGCTGATTGCTCGACGAAGTTCTAGAAGCAATAACGTCAAAAAGGATCTGATTAATACCCAGTGAAATTCAATCAAACAATGATCTGGAGGTTGGCGAAAAGTTTAACTTGGCATATTAAATTAATGCCCAAACCAGACCCAATAATACATTCATTATTAAAGACGCCGAAACCCGCAGGATATTCTTAGTTAAGAGAGAGGTGGCAAGACATAACAAAGAGCAATGAACCTAACTACTGAAGATGAAATTAGCCAAATTATAGTAAACCCGTGTGACAGAAAATTAGTTCAGTAAGATTTTAAATGTGTCCATATTTGGTAATGTAAGAAATAAAGTATTGCATGAGCAAACAGGAAGACAGTTAGGCATATATTTATATTAATTAAGCGTAAATGCATTGCATGAGAAACAGATGTTTCTCAACAGCAAGGAAAGAGAAAGAAATGCAATCGAGCAATTATTAACACGGAGAAACGGCTGAAAGAATAATTTAAGCATACAATTCGAATAGATAAGCAATTAATTCAGACCGAATATGTGGGAAAGTGCATAATACTAAATTTTGAAAGCCGAAATAATTAAAAAATGGGAAGAGAAATCAATTGCTTGACTTCTTCTCTAAATATCTAAATGTTTTTATACAACGCTCTTTCATTTGAGGTAAATATTTATCTCTCATATCTTTTTATTTCAAATCAATTTCCTCCAGTGCCAGAAATTTTCCCATAGAAAAATTTCAAGAATAAAGTAAATAACAAATAAAATATGTTTTTATTATTATTCAAAACAAAGGCTTTAGAAAAATAGCGAAAATGTCTTGTTTCATTTTCGCATTTTTGTATAGTCTTTTCGCATTTTGCTAAAAATGCGAGCGTAGCGGAAACCCTGGTTTGAATTCACTTAAAGAAATTGAGCCTTTATGCTTAAATTAATTCCCTAAATCAATATTTCAGATTACTGGCTTGGCCAAAATAAATGAAACATTTCAGAAAAATTAACTTTCAATTAATGCTATACTTATCAGAATGCACCAATTTCAATTTTTTTGGTAGCACATTAACAATCTTACCATATGTTCTATTTGATTCTAAAAATAGAATTTTGTATACCATATGAATTAAAAGCTTTATGTGTTTGCTTCTTTATTTAAATGGTAATCATGAACAAACTGAATTTTTAAAAATGCATTTTAAAATTTGCTGATTAACAAAAGAAAGAAAGAGAGCAACGTGCATACATTTTCTGTAATCTGCAGTAGTTTACTTCAATATTCTTCGGAAATCATAATTGAACCTTTTCACTACCATTTTTTTTTTTTTTTTGTGTATGTGTGTGTGAGGGGGGTGATAGGCACTCTGAGATATCAATTCAGCAAAAATCGATTAAAGCTGAAAAATATGAAAAATTACAATAAACTGCCAGTTATATCAAGGAATACCAGTGGGACATGCATTAACATGAATACAAAGTATATTTAATCCATTGAGTCATTTGAAACTACTTGCGGGACATATATGTCCCGGCAGGGGCGTAGCCAAGGGGGGATAAGGGGGTCACAATCCCCCATAAGGAATTTTTTGCCATACAAAATATATATTCTTCAATCCCTTATCACACACACGTATACATATATATGTGAATTGCAGTAGTCGTAACTCCCCACCATGAAAAATTTCTGCCTACGTCACTGTGTCCCGGTGGTTGCAAAAGCATTAACTTATAACAGTTGCGTACGAGGATTGTGAACCTACCTGCGCTGTCCTTCAGTTTCTTAAGATCCAGCATTCTTCAACGTTACGGAATTTTACGACACCCTATCTTTGTTTTTAGCAGGCTTCCTGAGGTGAACTGCCCACTTTTCCAACGCCTCGGACTTATACGTCAATAACACGAACTTTAAACATATATATTGCTTCTGAACTGTTAAATTAACTCTACATAAAAATATACTATTATTTATTTATTATAATCTGAGTAACACTTGATAATTATAGCCTTGTTTTAACAACATGTTTTTTGTTTATTTTTTTACACAAATGAGCAATGTATTTTACGCACTGTGGCTTTCGAAAATTATACTTTATGAATTATTTTGAAAGGAACTAATACAGTACATTTTCCCACATGATTAAATAATCCTGTTTTAATTATGTTTTAAGTATAAGTGCCAAGAAATATAATTTTATTTATTTTTGTTTCGCATCTTATACAGGTAAAATTTTCCATAGTACCGTTTAAAAAAATAATGTGTTTTTTTTTAAATAACATATTTACAAATATTAATAGAGTAGAACAGAGGTTCCCAAACTGGGTGCTGCGGCACCCTAGGGTACCACGAGCGTATGTCAGGGGTGCCGTGGAGATAATCAAGAAAAGTGTTTTGGTGGAGTATAATCAAATAATTTCCTCTGAACCGGTATTCCCAAGAAAGTGAGCCAAGCCGATCACTAAGTGGGCTCAAACAAAAATATTTCAGTCAAGTTCAAGACTGTCCTGTAGATTCTCTTTTATAGAAACTCCCTGAAATGGGGGTATGGTCAAAATTCTATATCCCTTTCCCAAGAGAGTACTTTCTTGATAGTTAGCCCTATAAACAAACAAACAAAAAATAACATAAAATGCATCCAAACTGCTTCATTCTAACCTTCATATTCATATTGCTTTAAAGGAAATCTGCCGCGAAAGTTTTTAGCCTGAAAAGTGTGCCGCGAAATGTTTTTAGCCTGACAAGGGTGCCACGGGTGAAAAAAAGTTTGGGAACCCCTGGAGTAGAAGATATAATAAATATCAACTATTACCATTGTTTTTCGTTTTTCAAATACATTCAAAGATGTATTTGAATAAAAAAATAAACTGGGATTTTCAGTTGAAATTGTAACGCATGCATAATACTTTAAGATATACATGTATTTTGTATTTTGCGTGTATTTTGAAAATATATGTATTTCGTTTTTTTCCGATTCAGAAGGTATTCTGTGTTATTATGTGTTTGAATGAATCGATCTTGTATTTTACATTTTCGATGTATTTTGCCTAACTCTTATATCGGTATGTGAAAGAGCGATGAAATAACAAAATTTTACTATTTGGTTGCTTCATTTTTAATGTCGGATAAAATTAAAATATTTAAGTCATCTGACAAAATTAGTAAAAAAAAGAAAAAGAAAAGAAAAAGAGGATACAATACATTGCGGAAAACTTTGCTGAATTTCCTTTGGAAAGAGAATTCTCTTTAGTTTTGAAACAATATTACTAAATTTTCATTTTAAATAACTAACTGCTGCAACATAGGTAAAAATGCAACTTAGAAATTTTGTGAAATTTTCTTATATGTTTCTCCAAATTTATAATTTTTTTTTGGTAGAATATAATCCAGCTGGACCGAACCGGCTCTAAAATAATCTGCATTTTAATTATTTTTCATTTTCAAGATATTAGTTATTCTGTTTTGGAAAAACGAATAATCGCTCATTCTAAACTCCTGTTGTCTAAGCTAACTTTCTATCTGAAAATTGTCAACTTTGTGTAGCACAGTTTAAATAACTAACTGCTGCAACATAGGTAAAAATGCAACTTAGAAATTTTGTGAAATTTTCTTATATGTTTCTCCAAATTTATAATTTTTTTTTGGTAGAATATAATCCAGCTGGACCGAACCGGCTCTAAAATAATCTGCATTTTAATTATTTTTCATTTTCAAGATATTAGTTATTCTGTTTTGGAAAAACGAATAATCGCTCATTCTAAACTCCTGTTGTCTAAGCTAACTTTCTATCTGAAAATTGTCAACTTTGTGTAGCACAGTTTGAGTTACTTATTTCATATAGTTTTTATTTTGGCGTAAAATAAGCGTAATTCTAACCCATGTTTGTCAATTTCACGCGATTCTAGATACTTGGAAACGCTTTGTTGCAAAGGAATGAAGGATTTTATGCCAAATCTGGCAACCATAATGCTTATTTTTTTTTAGTTTTTTATTAATATCTTCTAAAATAATTCGATTTTCGAAATGTAAGTCAGCTTAGCAGGTTCCTCGGAATTTTTCGAATCTGTGGGCACCTTATTCGAAATTCAAATCCCCACGGTTTAGGAGAAGATAGGCGAAAAAGCTTTTGACAGCGCTAGCGGCCTTTACTTTTTTTTAGAATAGAGATATGCCAATTTATTTTTAATTGAAAGTCATAATTTAATGCTTTTGACAGCGGCCCTTACTTTTTTTCTAGAATAGAGAGATAGGTAAGAGTTCTGCCGTTTACATATATCTGTCTGTACTTAAGGGCATCCGAAAAATATCTGAGGATATATTGGAGGTGACTGTATTAGTGACGAAAGAGATAAATTCATGCTTTTGGACATCAAGCAGGGTACACAAAGTATCTTTTTGAGTTTTCTGTGAATAGGACAGTCGAATAAGGGAATTTGCTGGATTTGATGTGGAAAACCATAAAACCTGGAAACAAAATGTAACCCTTTCTAAAAATAGTTTTGATACTACAGCTAAATCATGTAGGTTGCATATTTAATGAACATTGTACACACTAAAAGTTCTAGGAACCTTATTGTTAAGGATAAATTCTATAAATTAAGCATGCATTTACAACACACCTCTGTAGAAATAACAGACTGACTGAAACTGACTTTGGAGCTAAACATAAGCTGCATAAAGTATTTCTCTGAAAATTAATATTCAATGGTTATTTATCCAAAAACAATGCATGTTGTCAAACTTCGTTTCCATGGTTCACTGTACGCAAATAAGAATAAAATTTTAGATATTTTAGTGAAAGCATTACCACGAAAGACTAAATTATGTGCAATCGTAATTGTCATTAATCAATAATTTCATATACGTAATACAGCTTCATTGAAATTATAATTACCATCTGTTTGTATGATATCTAGCTTATTATAGCGCGTACAGCAGTTTAGCATTAGTATGCCTTCAAACAATCACCCCAAATGTCGTATACTTAAATAACACAAAGGAAAAAGATGTTTCTTTTTAGTACTAAGAACTACTCGGATATGCGAGAAAATTTCCAGGTAGATATTGCATTCAAATTAATTAGCTATTCACAATACTTTCTTAGTATCTTTTTTTTCATATTTTTAAAGCTTTTTTCTAAAATAATGTAACTTTTAACTGCTAAAAAGACACATTACTGCACTAATTATACAGATATTTCGTAATCCAAAGAAATGAAATTTATTGCTGTAGTGCGCATGTTTTGTTTTTCATAGTTTGACTCGTGATGTTAGTTTTTCCGTATATTCAGTATATACAAGGTAGATACGTTCCGTGTAATAAGAATCCGTGTTATTCGAGCCACAAACACATGATCACCATAAGCAGCGTTAACAGGTAATACAGAAGCATCTGTCTAAATTTCTTTATAAAATTTGCATTCATCTTAAACTTTCGACTGTGTTATAAAACAAATCAAGTGTGCTTTTTTACTTCCTCAAAAAGGATGAAAGGCGCTTAATATACTTATTACAGTTCATTCTCAATTCTTAAAAGGCAGTGATTATGTTTTCTACAACCCAGTAATCAACTTACAACGTTACCTGTTAATTTAAAATAAAAAGATTTCAATAATGTTAGGATTAAAACTACTGTTGAGACATTATATTTCAGATAGTGCTAACCAATTATTCTTGTAGCAAATGTAAAAACTTTGAAATGACAATTTTAACTGCTGTGATGACCATTCATCGTGTACCATTGTAAAGGTCATCTGTATTATAATAGCTACCATATGTTATGCTGCTAATGTGATTAAACATAACTAACTAATTTCATCGTAAATTTAAAAAAAAAATCACAGTTCATATTTTTTTCTTTCAGAACAGTAAAAATCCCATATTGTGTTACAGTACCAGTGACTTTTTGGGGGATTTGTGTTTATAAAACAACATATGCACCTTATTTCCCAAACTTTTGTAAATATTCTTTTTCATAGTAAGCTTTGTTATGAAGGTGTACTACAATTACTCCAGGTACAGCCATTTTCTAGTTAATCCAAAGAAAATAAGGGTTTTCTGCGCAAGCAAAGTAGCTCCATCTTATGGGAGTTCGGAATTGCATGCACTATCTTGTAATAATAATAATACTAATATAAATAAACTCTTACGTTTAATACCAAAAGCAATTGATTCAAATTGCTACTATTTTTAAAAAAATGATAAAGCGCTGATTATCACTAATCCCAAGCTAATTAACCCTTTAACTCGCAGTGTTCCCGCTCTGGGAACACCAAACTCTGATGTTTTGACTGTTGCCAGTCACGAAGAATAGATTTAATTTCTATAAAAATAGTTGCGGCTGACATAGCTCCACGAGAATCCTTTACTTTTTTTAGCACGTCATTTTCCGTAAAAAAAAAATTGTCACGATTATTTTTAACAGCACTGACATATCTGCTGAAAAATGGAAGAATGCGAGAATGCAGATTGCCCAAATCTGAAAAAAAGGCAGCCGTTGCCATCGTTCGACTTAACTACCAGCAAGATGGCGGACGATCGAAACGCTCATGGCGTGCCACATATCTAGAGACCCTTTTTTGACGCAGCTGGCTGTGCCGCACAGCCAGCTGCGTCAAAAAAGTGTCTCGATCCTCCGCCATCTTGCTGGTAGTTATGTCGAGAGATGGCAACGGCTGCCCTTTTTTTTAGCATTGGGAAAGGTTTGCGCCTCAAAGGGTTAAGGTTGAAAGCGGATATGAACTTTGAAGTATTAGTCTAAATATGCATGAGGGAACAATCAAACAATTTATGTGACGCAACTTTCTAATAAAGATAAAACAGTACCCAGACAGCACATAAGCTTAAATCAAGCTTGACATTTCTTTGAATTTGACGTATGAATACAAGCTTGACAGTTCAATTCATTTTAAGCTTGCAGCAAGCTTTTAGAAGTCATTTGAACTAAGGGAGAGCGTGCGGTGATGGCACCATCTGTCGCTGTAGGCGAGAAGGAGAATTATCTCAAATTTGCTCATATTAAATAAAGAAAAGTTCGTAAAAGTTGTGTTTTATTTGATTATCGCACAAAACCTGGACATTAGAACACGCAAGGAGAAGGAATGAATGGGATAAGCCCCTCTGAATTGTAACACGAGGGGAGCTTTAGTTTTATTTACATCTAATTAACATTAGTAATTCCATTAACTAATTAATTAGCCCTAAAAATAAATTTTAATATAATTAACACAATTTAGTTGGTTAATATACTTCATGGGTGGTAGAATGAGGCGCAATCCGGCCGCCACAAAATAATTTATCATCAGTCATATATGTACTTGACCATAGAATTAAAGAAAAAAGATTCTATAGTTCGAAATATGGAAATTCTTCAAAATAAAATACAATTATACTACGAAATTGATTTCAAAATCAGTCGTTTGTCTCGATTTTGGCCAGTATTGCCCAACATGAGCGTCGCGATATTGAAAGTTTTAAAACGAGTGCTGCCGTTAAGTTTATAATATGTTTATTTCCCTATTAGTAGAGTCTCTAAATGACACATAACATTATTTTAATTTTGATGCATTCCATGGAAAAATAAAAGAAACAGAGCAACACATCGGCCACTTACCGATCTCACCACAAAACGGCGGGATAACCCTAACAGTCACTTCAAACTTTAGTCATAGCAGCCCAACTCAGATTGGCGGAACGGTTAGGACGCTGGCCTCCCAACCCATAGTTCCGGGGTTCTACTCCAGCCGCGGACGCTTGATGGAAAGAGATTAAATTTAATTGAAATTTCAGCGTCGAGGTGAAAATGCGTGGGAAAATAAAATATGTGGGGCGAGTTCGCCGACCGGCGCCCCGTGTATTTAGGAAATTTTTTTTGGGAAATTTTTTTAAGCTTGAAATTAAGCTTGCTATGTCAAGCTTGATTCAAGCTTGCTATGTCAAGCCTAATGCAAGCTGGGCAAGTGTAAACTAGAACACTTTATTCAAGCTTGCATTAAGCTTACACGCTTGAAATTTTCAAGCTTAATTCAAATTTATTGACTTGATAAATCAAGCTTGCTGCAAGTTTGCTGTGCTGTCTGGGTAGTAAAACTTATCTTTTTAACTTGTGTGAGCTGCTGTAACTTGTTATCCTAAAACGAAAATAATAATAATGACTTTTTGGTGAGTTTATTATTTTTTCTAAAATCACTCATAAATATGTCTATGCTATATAAAATGAATTGCGTTTATTTGCATAAAAAATTAGGTAACAAAGAAAAGTGAAAATTTAAATTGCATTCACAAGCATAACCAGCTTTCCTTTCCGGCTTATTCAGTGGAAATGGGCGTATTCTAGTACTTTTTATGATAAAATCAACTCTGTGTTTTGAGAAAACTGCAGTGAAAACAGCTTGATAAATTTTTATTGTTCTAGCTCACTCTCAAGTAATACTTTTCTCTTGTAACCAGTAGCGTAGCCAGGATTTCATTTCGGGGGAGGGGGTGGCATGGAATCAAATAGTAAGCTAAGTTCAATTGAAAGCTAAGTATCGAACTGTTAGCTAAGTAAAGGGTCCCATTTCGAGGGGGGGGGGCGGCAGCCCCTTCAGACTCCCCTCTAGCTGCGCCTCTGATTGTAACAGTATAAGATTAATTGTGATTATTTTTATTAAGCTATGTGAATTTCAGATTGTTTCATTAAGTACTCATATTTGTTTTTATTTTCAGGAATTTCCTTTAAAACAACAATTTAAAATCATTTTTGGATAAAAAAAGAATGTTTGTGTTCCGAGTCAATATCTCAAGAAAAAATAAATTACACACCTAAGGAAAGGATAAAGACAACATTTGCAATTGCTTGCAATTCAATTGTTTTATATCTATGTATGATAAAACAAAAATTTGGATGTAGCATCTACAAGAACATAATATAATAACTATTGCCTTAAAAGTATATTGTGTTAAATTTCATTTAAAATAATTTTCTGAAACTATATATATATTTTTAAATGAAATTCAAGATTACGTATTTAAATTTAAAAGAATGTAAAAGTAACATCCAGTCATAATTAAAAGCTAGTAATCTTACGAAAGCGGATATATCAAAGCTTTGCTGCATAAATAAAACCTAAGAAAAAAATACAAAAATTATTACATAAAGTATAATTTCTACTTTGAGCTACCTAAAACTTTTCTATTGGAAAACGCATAATTACATGCGTTAATATGCATACAGATTAAATTATCCAGAAAGAGACATTGATGAAGCGAGAAAATATCTCACGTATGCTTGTCATGCTTAATATATTTAAATATTTAAAATTTGTGAAGTCTTTGGACCTTGAAATTTTATCACATATTCTTCATAGACATATCGAGTCGAATTATTACTGGGAAAGAAACAATTTATTTGTGTTGAACAAAATATAACATGTATTACAATACGTGAATTTACTACAAATGGATAGTTGAAGAAATAAAATGTGGTATGTGTATTTTTTTATTATAGATATTTAGCAGGAAAAGTAACTAAACCTCAACTCAGAAGTTGAGAGAAAGAAAAAAGTTACATACGAGTACACATGCACAAAATAAAGTAAAGAATTTTAAATAATAGAGCTACAGGTGGAAATATACCAAGCTCTTTTCGTTATAAAAAATCTGGTCTACTATATGAGTTCACGTGGCTTGAAATATAGACTTTTATTGGTAATAATTGTACGTACAAGGAAAATTGTTTTCAGTTCAGAAATATGAGATTAGGAAAACGCCATGAAAATAAGGTACATTCACTGTATATTTACGGAATATAAAACTTTACATATAATATTTTAAGGTAGCATCCACTAAAATAAAAACTTAAATACTGAATTTTAAAGACTATTCTAGCCTTAAATTATCTGTTTAGAATATAATGTAATACCATGCTGCTCAACATAGAATCGGTAAACTCTTCTAAAAACAATGTAAAATTATTTAAAATTAGTACAAGGAAACAAATAAATAAAACATATGGTTTGAGAAACCTGTTTAAGTTAATAAATCTGTATTTTTGGTTTCATTCTCTGGGCTTATCAACAAAACCTGGTACGGTTCAAAGGAAATTGTCCATAGTTCTTTCGATAATTTTTGAAGCTATCAGTTTTCATATATGTGTTACATGGCTCTTAAAAAGTGACATGTCAATCAACGAAGAATTCACAAATTTAATTGTCATCTGTTTTAGCACTTCATTGTACTTCTTTCAAAGATGCGCTTTGTTTTACAAAAGAATAGAACTATGCTCTGCTGCTAAAAAGCTAAACGCTTTGATGCTGAAATTTCCACGGATGAGCATTCAAAGTACGACATACAAGTATCTGGCAGCATTTATCATCATGGATCTGTATATAATTGCAGAGAGTATACTCAATTACTACTGCAATGCAGAGGAATTAGACAGCTGGTTTGCCAAACAAACCAACTTCTACTTCAAATGTGAATTTTTTAGTTTTTGTGAAGCATGTTCCTTTTGGATGCAGACGGGTAAATTAGTTGTAATTTACTTCTCTTTTTGTTGTTTTGCTTTGAGAAGTGTTTTAAAGAAATTAGAAGAAATGATTGAATTTAATACGGTTGAGAGTGTCTACGTAACTGCTTTATACTACGAAACAGTGGATTTAGCGAGGGAAATCAACAAGCTTTTCAAACAAATACTATTCGTAAATGTGGTGTCTTCCCTTGTTGATGCCTTTTACGAAGCTTTCAACATTTTCTTCTTGAAAATAGATTCATATTTTTTTGCTACAATCCTCATGATGTTGATCTCAGATTCGCTGACATTTGTGGTAATGTGTTTGTGCGCTTCATCTGTTTCTCAAGTGGCATCAAATGTGGAGTACTTAATAGAAAAAATGTCGATTCTAATGATTCGCGATACCAAGAAACTGGATGCCCCAAAACTTAATATACGCTTCGAAGGATTCACACTTCTTGATTCTCTAATTATTGATAGAAACCTAATCATAAGTGTTGCTGGTACAATGTTATCGTACGGTGTTATGATTGCAATGTTTAATTAGAAATCTGATTGAATTACCATGGAATTAGTATATGATGCAGTTAAAAATCATACTAGTGTCCAGACTAATAAAGTAAAATATGAAGACAGCATAGTCAAATATAAATGAATAAAAGGTACTTTTTTATGAAAGCAAATAAGAAGAAAAATATTCTATTGTAAAATTTGCGTTGAATTATTGATTGCTGAAGAACAATAGCTACCACGTACTCTTCAGTAAGGAGAATTATGTCTCTAAACGGCATTATACCAAATTATCCAGCAGTCATTAATGTATGAGCTTCAATTATTCAAAGAGAAATTTTAAAATGTTTTTCTTATTCCTGGTGGATTTACCATGCCTACTAGAGTCTTTATTTATAATTTCACCCTATGTTTCTTTTCATATTTTTATCAGCGAAGTAAGGTGACTAGTTCAATTACAGGCGTTTTTACTTTCTAAGAGCGTTACAGCCTTGAACAGCAAGAGTCATACAGCTTGTTTCTGTCAGTTATAAAAATGTTGTTTTCATCGATTGCTTTTGTCAAACTCAGCTTCCTGTAAAAAGTATTATAATCTCCTGCAACAGCGAACTCAGTCCGCCTATTTATGATGATGTATTTCCGGATGAGAACCAAGGCCATTGTTATAATTTCTTTGACTGATGCTAATGGGATGAAACGAAGTCAACCATTCAATTTTTGATGAGGTTAAATTGTGGCACACATACATCTGTAAAGAGGAATGTCACTGCATTAATGAGGCGTCCAACCTTGCTG
>JAWZYV010013258.1:0-147117 GCA_038373885.1 Cheiracanthium punctorium | reverse complement strand
TCAACACACATCAAAAGTAATCTAATACTGATTGGCTTTTCATTAAACAATCATTCAGTACTATTTAAGCCTATATCTCATTACAAAGGCTGATTAACATGGCACACTTTAATCACTATCAATAAATACCTATGTGTTAAAATTAAATAAAATCATTTTTAACTCTATAATTTTTTTATTCGCATTAAATACAATAACTCTAGTCATGAAAAATTATAAAATCTAGAAAAGAGTCAATAAGAAAAATATGAACACATAATGGGTGAATTTGACTTGGTAGAAGGAGCTTGGATATGCATGAGCAGGAATGCACATGCAATGTACATTCCAATCATAGAAAACATCTAAAAATGCTCAGTTTATATAGGTGGATCATGAAAAATGTATTTGAAACTGTACAAAATGAACTATGCTATGATTTATACTTTGTACTTTACATAAAAATATATACATTTCAGCGTCCAACATCATAACCAGGAAATAACAAAAGCAAAGCCTTCTGCAGCATTTCATTAATTTTATCAACAATACTCTTTTCCAAATCTTGACGACACATGGGACAAGTGTATACTTTAGCACTGAAAGAACGCTTCAGACACACCTGGAATCAAATTAAAAACTGATAAACAAAGAAGCATGGCAAATCAATAGAACAAATTGAAACATGTTGCATGGAGAATACCTGAGCTCCATAAACATGAAAGAGGAAATAGAAAACACTAAAACACACTTTATGCCATAGAAAATATGTTTGCAAACATTATCTAAATGTATTAGTTAATAATGACAAGAGCTAGAGTGAATGTTGATCTAATTTTCAACTAGTTTCCTTAAAATAAACCGTTTGAAATAATACAAATAATGTGCTTGAGAACATAGGTGATCCTACTTTCTATCGTAAAAAATTTGTTTCTCTCAGTGGTTTTGTATTTCTCTCATTTTGTCTGTACAATTATGGAATGTTATTTACTTTTCATAATGATAAAGTATTAAAAAAAAATGCAACACAAAAATAATCTTGACCTAATTACAACTCATTTCAGGTTGTTAATCAGCAAATTTGTTTTAAGAGAAGTTAGAGTATTTTTTAATTCAGCCAAATTCCCATTTTAGGAGTTCATTTGCTACTAACAAGGAGGGGATATGACTTTTTTAATTCAATTACCAGTTATCAGATATTGCTCAAAAGAAAAAAAAATACAGTTGTTAGTAGAAAAAAGGATTTTTCTTTCATAATATTAGTACGAACCCTGAAATACGATCATTCGATGGGATTTTTTTCCTTTGAGAGCCATTGAAAAGTGGTTTAAGTTAGCTTTATATTTATCTTCGTATATCTGAGACTTTTTCAGGTATAATTCTCAAATTTTGTCTGTCACCTCATTAGTGTATGGGGCACATTTTACTCACTGGATATTGTTTCATACGGGAGTCATATACAAATGTTAAAAGTATAACTTTTTTTTTTTTTTTTTGCGGAATCTTATTTTCAATCTTATTCGAACATTTTTTCAATTTACACTGCCCATACACTAATGTATAGATTAAGAGTTAAAGCCCGTTACCACCTTTTTGGGACACCCTGTGTAATAAGAGGGGGAAAGAGCACACCAACAACATCAAGTATCAAGAAAAGATTATCTACTGTACTATCACACTTGGCACATAAAAGCATCTCAATACACTTTAGCAACAATAAAAAAATTGCACATTACAAAAATAGCTACGCTTTCCACGTGGAGGCAACTGAGATAGCAATGAATGACATATAGACGAGCACACGTTAATGAAGGTTGGAGGCAGCTCCCGAGAGAAAGTGGTGGAAAAAATAGAAATTATTTGATCTGAGGATGTCCCCAACAGTTGGTCAAAATTATTAGCTCATGTAATTATTTAGGTAATTTTAATAAACTACTATGGAATTTAGTCAGTATTTATATTAATGACTATGTCATTTTATCTCTCAACACGCTTTATTGAAAAATGTGTCCCAAAAATGCGACATAATTTTACATATATTTAAATACTATTGGTTCACAACAGCTTTAATCTATTGTTACAATATTTCGTAAGCTGTAGAATATGCTTCACATGTATTTTTTACATATATTTAAATACTATTAATTCACAACAGCTTTAATCTATTGTTACACTATTTCGTAAGCTGTAGAATATGCTTCAGATGTATTTTTAACATATATTTAAATACTATTAGTTCACAACAGCTTTAATCTATTGTTACAATGTTTCGTAAGCTGTAGAATATGCTTCACATGTATTTTTCTATAAATAGGTTACACTCATAAAAATGTCAACACAGGGTTACCAGGCGAAATACGCGAAAGAGATGAGCGATGAAATGACATGGTCAATTAATATCGTTTTAATATGGCAATAATGAAACTAAAAAATTAGGGGGGGGGGTTTCCTCCTGACAAGGCTCAAACAGCAGAGATTTTTTTTATGCATTTTAATGCTATAACATTTTTACAATTTACCTTGCACATATTATGAAAGCATGCTGTTGTAATAGGTTGATAAACTAGCTCTTGGCAACAAATGCACTGAAAACAGACCTCCAGCTTTTTCAAAAATTCCTGAAAAGAAAATAATATAAAATAAATAAGCATATGAGGTTAGATAGATGCAATGCTCTCAGAAGGAGGAGGTAAAGGATAACGAACTTTTAAACAAAACATCAGCAGAATACTTACTTGTTGGCCTTCTTTCACAAATTCCAAGCATTCGTCCCACAATTTTTTGTTTGCCATGTCACTTTTGATTGCTGCCAAAGTATCTTTAGGTACTTCATAGGCCTTCTTTTTCTTCTTGGGTGGTGAAATTTCATCATCTGAAATGTAGTCATTTGAAGAATGAAGACATGATTTTAAACTGAAGAAGCCAAAAAAAAAAATCTTCAAAATAATTAGTTGCATTAACCCATTAAGCGCCAAAGCTCCCGTTACGGGAACATCTATTATATTTTTTTTCTTAAAATATTTTAACGCAATTTGCAAAATACACATTTTATATAAACATTTACACTATATAACACACCCTATAGTGTAAATGTTTATATAAAATGTGTATTTCGTAAATTCCGTTAAAATATTTTAAGAAAAAAAATATATAATAGATGTTCCCGTAACAGGAGCTTTGGCATTTAATGGGTTAATCCATTAACCATAATCAGTAACATGAACATTAATACAACTTAATGAAAACTGTAAAATATATGTAATATAAGTTTTTAAAAAAAATCATTATCTCATCATCAAAAGGTAAATGATTCATCAAAAATCATGATTAATTTTAGCTACAGAAATACGTGTTGCTAAGTATTGCTAAGTCTACTGAATTCTGAGACATGATACTGAAGACATGAGATGAATTCTGTAAAAACATTTTAGCACTAAAAGTTACTGATAAATGAATCTTTTGCTGCCTTTTGCATTAAACCAAAAAATGAACATTAATGAAATGCAGGGGAAAAAACTTTTACATGGTTTCTACAGATTTCACAGCTTTTGCTTCCCTGACATCTATCGCGCTCTTTCCTGACTTTAATCTAGCGTGCAATACCGAATTTTGTGTTTCTATTTTTAACATTACATCCTTTAATTAATAACTTTTTATATATTTTGCCCCTTTTTTGCAAATAATAATATTAAATTAATATATACAAGAATCTCATTTGACATCACTGGATTCTAACAAAAACCATGTTTGATAATAATTTAGGATAAAATTAAGCATATTTCAACTGCACAAGATATAAATAATTTTAAAATGTGTTCTTTATGAGCATAGGGTTAAATGAAAAAATGAAAATAAAATAATTTCTATACTTAGGTTCAAACAACATTTTTTTTCTTATTGCAAAATTCAAATTTTCTTGCATTTCCCTGACCTTTCTTCAATTTCTGCTAATTTCCCTGACTTTTTTTTCCAAATCTCTGACTTTCCTGGTCTGTAGAAACCCTGTTTTATTAATCAACTTATGGCTTTTTATATTATGTATATTTTTAAAGTGCTATTTCTGTGTACAACATATTTTGTCTGGTGTTTAACATTCACTACTACTGCACATAAACTGTCTGTTTTGGATGTTTGTAAAAGAGCCAGTGTTCACTAAGGTCCTTGTCCTTTTAAAGAAAGCAAGTTTGAAATGCTACGATTTAAAAAAAAAAAAAGAAAGAAAAACTGGATTTAAAGTACCTGATAGCCAAAAATCACATTGAGAATAAGCCAACAGATCACTGTTCTGCAAGAAGAAGGAAAAGGGTAAAAACTCAAATTTTGTAACAACTGGTAAGATTTTGGGCACAACCATAATAACATCTGTCCACAGACTTAATGTATTGAAGTTGGACAAAGACTTCAATATGCTTGAAAGTCTTTTTGATGACCCTGTAAATAAACTACTCAGTTGCAATCAAAAAGGTAGGAACACAACTACATGTTGCAGGGACATGGTAACCCTATGGTTAATGTGTTGGGCTGGTAATCGGAAGGTTGCAGGTTCAATTACGATGTACTACAGAAGACCAACATGTACAACTGGTATATGTGCACGTTAAATCAATGATTCTAAAAGTACTCTAGGAGCTCACTAGCAGTTTCCAAGGGTTGCAAATATTCAGGAAACACTCATTATATTTTCTTTTATACTAAATGAATTTAATCAGTCATTCCCTTTCTCCATACTGGTCATCTTTTCTGGTAGCAATGAATATCTGGTTGATCCTTAAAGTAGCAGTTCACATCACAGAGGCAGTGATCACACTAACATGTTATAGCACATATTTTACTCATATTTTTCTATAAAGGACCCCTTCTCTGCCATATCACTGGTCTCAAGGACACACTTTTTAAAAATATGACTTGAGAAACTACTTTTACAATCCTGAGTTAAACTTATAAGTGTTTTCTCTATCTTCTTATGTTATCGCAGAAAATTCAGCAAGTTTCGCCAAATAATTAATCTAGCAAGAGCCTGGGACCTACTAATTAAAAAAGCTAGTCAAACACTGCAAAAGTTTTGGTATTTTTTAAAAACAAGAAAATGAAATTAAAAAATGATTATATTGAGATTTAGCTATCAAGAAGAAAAACATATATACCAGAAAGTTCTCTCTTCTTTTTAGATTTTTTGTTTTGTGTATTATCTTCAGCAGTTTTCTCTTTCTCTTTTAGAGATTCCAGATATCCCTCAGGGTACTATAAATAGAAATTTCATTTATTACTCATGTGCATTATTTACTTTTCAGTTTAACTGAAAACTATATCAGTAAATAAAAATAAAATTTCTCCTTCCTTTTATGGTTTTACCTTAAAGCCTACAGTACCTCGTGATTTTATAAGGTACTCTAGGTCTCTACTAAAGTTCGACAGAACTATGTTAATCTGCTAATCATTAATTAATGAAGTTAATATACTACTTAATTAAAATTTTAAGTTACACTAAAAACATATAAACGGTTTTCTTAAGTTCCATTGGTTGTTGATGTGATTTTGTTTAAGATGATCAACATGCCACTCTTGTACATACAGCAAAACTAGCCGAGTGCAAATTTGATGCATATAAAACTGTTATGCTATGTAAGGCGTGGGAGAGAGCAAGAGCACTAAATTGTGAATTGGATTGTCTATGTACATTTACAAATGGCATCAGCTCTGTTTTAAGTTTGATCAAAGATTAATTTTGGTATGCAGTGAAACCTGTGTGTAACATTATTGTCTATAACGATAAACCTGCCTATAACAATATTTCCTTTGGTCCTGACAAAATTCCTATTTACTCAATGTATTTTGAATCTGCCTACGACAGTATTTACTTTTTACATGCACCTGCCTATAACGATAATTTTAACTCTTACAAAAAAAAAAAAGAAAAAAAAAAATAGTAAGCTGATTTTGATATTTTTTTGTATTACCTATGATTCAGAGTGTGATATGATAAAAGATTGCACAAAGTGAGTAAAAATGTTAATAAAATATTTTACTCATCTATTTAAAGCCTTGTTCTTCGAAATTGGTAAAAATAAAATTTCCAAAATATTAAAGCCTATAATCTGTGGAGGCAGGATGTAAAACTATGGGGTTTGAAGAAAAGTTACCTGTTTCATAATGCTACAAAAATGTTACACATGGATCATTTATGCATATTTTCATGTACAGATTATAAAACTTTTATATAAGTTTTACTTTATCGAATCGTGAAAGATTGTGCATGTAGGCACTGTATTGTGCATGCTTTAAAAGGAGGTAATTAATACGTTACGTGAATGCATTGCACTTCAGGGCAATAAATTCATCCTTGACATCTTCAAAGTCAATGTGCAAGTTTTGCCTATTAATGATTAAAATGTTATTTTGCTCAATAAATATAATTTATCTGTATTTTGATAATTGAAAAACACTTTCAATACTCAAATAATGTGCAAAAGCTCATCCTGTCTAAAGCAATAAATTGTCTACAACAATATTTTTCTCAGGTTTCTTACAATATCAATGCATGCAGGTTTTACTGCATTTGTAACTAGCAAAAAAGTGCTACTTTTTAGGTTATGTTGGTAAAAGTAACTAATTTGACATTGTCATGGAAACTAAAGATCAAGAGGGAATTGAATTTGTTAGTGGCCACAAAGGCAGCAACAGCAATGTTAGATCTGCTACTTCTAAACAGGAACAAATTCAAATCCTTGACTACATTTAACCTTCAGGCCATTAAGTTATCTCCTTTCAGCATTTCCCCCAGCATAGGGTTTTTTCTTTTTCCAAAGCAATTTTCTCTAAATTAGAGATGCACAGCCTATGGCCCGCGACGACTATTTCGTTGGCCCGCGAATCCCATAAAAATTAATTTGCATGGAATGCATTTGCCATTTTTTGCGCGGGCATTTTTGTTTCCCAATTAAGCATGTTTAATTAAACTTTCTGAAAAATAATAAGAAGAAATATTTGGCTGCTTGTTTTAATACAACACAAGTACTGGCAAAGTATGAACAAAATTGTGAAAATATTAAACTTTTTTTATCATACTGTTTTCAATTCATAAAAACAATTCTAATTATGTTTTGCATTAAATAGTGTAGTATTTAACAATAAGACTATTATATCTGCAAATCATGATCAGTTTTAAGTTACAAGAATCTTTCAATGATTTTTTAATTCAGAAAATCATCGACATCAACAATTGGCTAAATATTGGGTTAGTATTTTCATAGGTTTTTACTATTTCTGTTTTCTTTTCACATAAGCCATATATGTGAACTACATTGTAAAATTCATGCAAAATCCCCATTACGTTGTACAGTCCAAAGATGAAAAATAACGTTTCCATCTCATGTTTTACAGCAAAAGTACGAAAAATGCTGCTCTAGCATGTTTAACTCAATTAGGCTTTCTCATATTGTCAATTCTGTACTTTCAGAATTCTGCATGCTTTCTTCAAAGAGGTCTATTACCTTTTCCGTTAGACTGCACAGCCTTCCCCATCCCCATGTTTTTACAATTGTAACACTGCATTGGCCCTCGGTAAGGTACTTTTTCGATTTTTTGCTCACAGACTGAAAAACGTTGTGCACCCCTGCTCTAAATGCTCTTTCAGTTAGCTTCTTCAACAAATTTTATCAAAAAGCAAAAAAAAATCTAATGTTGATGAATTAACACATAAAACATTAGGGAATATAGCAGGTGTTTCTATGTAAAAAAATCATGGTGAATGGCTGAGATTATTCTCAGGTCTTCTCTACAGAAGACAATTTTGTCCATTTTCTAACATCATCCCAATTATTTAATTCATTCTCACTCTGAATTTATAGAAATGCATTGTCAATATTATTACAAAAAATACCCGAATAAATCATCTTTCGAACCATCTTAATCTCACTTTAAGTTGCCTACTTGAAACTCTTACCATTCTAATACTTCAACCTAAAAATGAACTATTTCTCACGGCATTTCAGGGACGTATCCAGAAAATTTTTTTTGAAGGGGGTCCAACAGTGGAAAAGGGAGAATTTTTGCGAAATAAGATTTCGTCATCATACATTAGCTTTTTGTCAACGAAAATCGAGATCTTGGAGGAAGTCCAGATCCCCTCCCCTTTGAATAAGTGCTTGGGATTGATATTGCATTCCTATGATATCTAGTATTGCCATTTATCTTGTCAAAAAGCAACAAAACTTTTGAAAGCAGTGTCAGCATTTCTGCTGCTCAAAACAGAGGGTAATCCAGATGAACTAGTGCAGTGTGTTTGTAATGCAGGAGAATAAAATGATTTTTTTATTTTATTTTTTATTTATTTTCTTTTGTGAGCCTAAGGGTTTTTTAAAGTACATCTCATTTTATGCTCAGTAATAGCCTAAGGGTTAAATGATTATATTGCATTTAATTGAAAAATGGGAGAAAAGTTGATCTATGAATGCAAATTGTGTCTGCACCTAAACTTTCTACAGTCAAGATTCACAATTATTCTTAATAACTTTATACAACATATCAAGATGACACATGCATCCAAATTTGTACAGAACTAAGAGCATAATTACTCTTGCGGCATTCGAGGTTTAAATAAAAGAGTGATGAAGGGAAAATACATATTTTCTAGATAGATGGAAAAAGATTAAATGGCAAAAATCACCTATCTGTAAAATAACTCAACCTATCCATACATCAGTAAATTAAACCAAAATTCGTGTATTTTACAAGTAATCCGTAAATGGTGGCAGGTATGCAATACACAAAATAAATAGTTTTTTTTTTTTCCCTTCTGAAGGATAGATGGAGAATTGTCATTAAAAATACAAGGGTTCACAAAAAAAGAACCAAACAAACAATTCAAATAACATAAGTGAGCACAAGTTGCATACCTGCATTTCCAGGCCTAATTCTTTAATTCTTTTTTTCCCTGCAGATGTCCATGGAGCAGGAGTAGGATCATCCCTCCGCAATAAATACCTCCAGACCAAGAATCCTGATTTGCCTTTCTCGGGCCAATATTTTACTATCTTAATAAAAAAAAAAAAAGTACATTCAAAAACGAAAATGCATACCTTTGAACTTTTTTTTATTAGAAGAATAAAAAAAGAAGGACAGAGGCAGACTTACTCAGCCCCTCCCAAGGCAGATTATCTGTGTGGCCTTAAACCTTATAACTACGTAAATACAGTGAAACTTACCATAATAGACTCTGACCCTTGATTATAAAATTTGTCTAAAAGAACAACAATATCTGGTTCTGTGAATACTTTGAATCAATGTAAAAACCTGATTTTACTATGAAAGCCTATGAAAATATATCTATTTTATGTCTGAAATTTTCATTTAGAAAATAAAGACTTCACTAATGATTTTTGAATTTTCATTTCTGAAGCTGAAGAATATGGTTCTACTATATGCAGGGTGATTCCGAACTCTCCAAACATGAATATATTAATTGTTAAACTCCAAACTGTGAGATTTTACCTTTAATGTCTGTAGAATGATTTATTTCAAACAAAGGTGAATTAATCAGCACAGTAACATGTTGTACAGGGTGTCTACCACATAAAGTAAACTTGATTTCTTGACTTTTTCTTGACCATAGCAAATACAAAATCCTAATATCAAAAATACATTGTGCCCGGGATGCAGAATATGTGCTGTACGGAAGAATTTATTTTGTGAAAATAATTTTAATATTATTGGTGATAGCCATGCGAAACCATGTAAATCCAGAACAAGAAAACCGTAGAGAATTAAAAATTGTGGCGCATGTGATCGATGATAGTGGTTAGTATTTGATGAATTGGTTGAACACAGGGTATTTCTCTGATTTACATATTTTCTTTCCAACTTCTTTACAAACACGCACACATCTAGAATACTTGAGCATGCAGTAAACATCTTTAACGAAGGAAAAGAAAACGATCATCAACATGCCAGATATGAATAATTCCTTGCACTAAATAAAACATCACTTCCGAACTCTATAGATGAAGAGGAATGAAAATGCACTATTTCTTAAATCACCGTAATTGAAGAAAACCGATTATTGACGACAATGACAATTTTTTATTTTCAGGATCACAATATCACAATATAGGCTTCTAGGTTAAATTGCACATGATCAATATTGAAGTAAGGAGCAACAACATATTTTCACATAAAATTAGAATATATTATGGGCAGGGACAGAGGCACAAGCCCCGAAGGGCAAGTGCTTGTCCAAACCTCCAACGTAGCTCTACTCTGCTCGCTGACTTACAACTGAATGCTCATATTCAAAGATGCACAGGGGGTATGTCACGAGGTCAAATTTTGCGGTTAAGCTATTACATATGTAAGAGAGAAAAAGGAACACGAAAGACTTTACTAGAACATTCGATGCATGCAGCTGCACACAGAGAAGCAAAACAAAACAGTGCGGTTTGGGAGCAGTGCAATACTGCAAGTTAGGCTTTCATATGAATAAGTGCGAAAAGAGGATGGGAAGAAACAAAATATAAATAAAACAGATTGCAGCTGCAAGTTTGATTAGCATAGCAGAAGGCAGGAAATCGAAATGATTAAAAGTGCGTTATTGCCTTACAAATAAAATGGCTGAAAGGAAATTTGAAAGCTTTAAAAAGAGTTACTGTTAAAAACTTATAATTAATTAAATTTAGAATAGACTATTAGTTTAGATTTAGACAAAATCAATTAAGATTTGTAATAATAATTTTTCCTAAAAAATTTGCACGTTGTGTCAACGTGACATACACTCCCCCAAGTTTAGGAGAACAAAATATATACACATTATATATTTAATCAGTAAAACATAAGATAAAAATATTCACTTCTAAAGCAATATTAAAAAATCAGAGTCCTGAAAGAAAAATAAGGTGACTAGGTATATACTGAAAATATTACAGTTCAAATATAGTTTTTGCGAATTACAGTCAGAAAAGTTCTTGTAACATATCACCAATAAGCAATTAGTATCCCAATAAAAGAAATCTTTTTAACACAAGTCCTTTTTTTTATGCAGACTTATGAGCTCAAATTCAATTACTATATGCAACATTTTCGCAATAAAACCTTGAATTTAAAGGTAATTGGTATAATTGTTCTGTTCAAAACACTGAAACAACTGCGTAACAGTCTTTAAAAAAAAGTCCTGGAAGAGAATCTTGTTACCATACATAAAATGTTTGGCATGGAAATAAACTTTGGTAATACACATCAAGTTATGTAATTAAAACTATTCAATCTCAAAAGTTGTAATATATAAAAATATTAGTGACAATACTTAATAAAAACATACGAAACTTCTAAAAATATACTATCGTCATATGTAAATTTTTCATATTCAGTGTAGGCAGCATTTCACATATAATATTCTCAAATTAATTCTTTAGGATCCAAAAATATTTTTTTTTAAATTATAATTCTCAAGCATAATATTCATAACCTAGGATTTTATTATCATTATCAAAAAGGCCATTATTTTGCTTCAAAATGGATCCTTGTAACATTTTTATGGTACCAAAAAAATTATTTTAAAATGACAAGTATTGTTCATATTTGAACACATTAACCTTATAAACATAAAACATACACAATGTATTTTAAATAAATATCCAAAATAACAAAACAGTCAAAATTTTAACATTCTAAACAATAAAACAGTTTGTGTGTCTTAAAACAATTGAAAAGAACAAAATATGTGTGCAAAAAATGTAGTTTGGAGAAAATTGAAATTGTTTGATTTCACTTAATTTCTTCCAAGAATCAAAAAGACACATATGTATAGAACAGTGGAAAATACAAAAAAAATGTGTAAAAATGACACGTTTACAAACACTGGGCAAAAAAAATGCAAAATAACTGTGTGTAACAAATTACTGAAAATTTAAGAAAAGAAAAAAAACTTTATGTGACTTGTAAACAAGAAACTGGAACTATCCAATGCAAATAAGGGATCAGGCTATTCACACTAAAAGGCTCAAGCACTCATTTAAAAGTACACAATGTGTGCAAGACAACAATATAATTCAAGAGATAAAAAATCAATACTTCCAACTATAAAATTGTGTAAATAATGACATAAAAAGTATATTGTGAGGTAAAAATTGGAAAACAAATTATATAAGCTGAATAAATTTCACATATGTTGTGCCATAGACTTAAGTATGCAAGAATGCAGTGTGTAAAAACAAAAACAAACAATAGTTGTGTACCTCAGAAAGGCATTGCCATGGACTTGAAAATTATAACAAGTGTGTGTGTGTGTGTGGGGGGGGGATGTGGCGAAAGCAGATTTTGACATGGTGAGGAACAAAGAGTGCATGTACCTCAGAGAGGCTGTACCATGAATATGAAAATGTAAAATGCAGTATATAGAGAAAAAGTGTGAAGCATGGAACAAACTGCATAAAAAACGCAACCCAAAGCAATGTATAACGCTGAAACCATCAAAGACAAAAAAGGAAAACTGGACCAGCCAGTAACCAAAAATGATGCAATCAAACACTATATCTCGCATTGCAAAAGGGTAAGGAATTCACAATATACAAAAAATGAGTGTAAAATTGTAGCCCTAAAAAAATTTCACCAACATGTGTAAATTTCGTAAAAAGTCTTACATGATAAAAATGGGTACACTAAAAAAATGAAAATTATGTAGACAAAATAAAAACAATTATCATAAGGTATTTACAGCAAATCAAAAAACATGTATATATCTAAATTAAATCAAATAGAATATAATGGGTATAAGTTTGTAACTCTTGAAAAGTTGTAATTGCTGTTCGAGGAAAATTATTATGAAACTCTAGTGCAAGCAACAAGATTTTAAGTTATAAAAATAAGAAACATTTCTTGTTGAGGAAAAGTGAATGTAATCTTATATTATTATTACTTTATATTATCTCTTACTTATATCCGTATAAAAAATTACGTTACAAATACTACTACTATAATTACTTAGTACAGCAAATAAAAATGTTCATGCAAAAATGACTGAAAAATTTGTTGTCAAATATTAATCATTTTTTTCTTTTACACGAAACACACACACATATAAATTTCTTGGATATTATATTTATACATACATTAATACACTTCGTACTATTAGAATTTCCAAAAAAATCAAGTAAACAAATAAACAATAGGGTTCTTATAAAACAATTTAGCACTTTGAGAACATTTTAACATCAAAATATCAAAAAGGTTTTCAAACGAAAAAATTTAAAATCCAAGTGGAAATGACAGTGCAAAAGAATACAATAAAAAAACTATATAACACAACATACTTCGCAAGCAGTTCGTGCCAGGTACTGGCACCAGATGTACGGAAGATATTTTTGTGAAAAGATGGTAGTATTTGTAAAATAAATATAGAAGCAGAGCCGTAGAAAATTAAAAATTGTGGCGCATGTGATCGATGATAGTGGTTAGTATTTGATGAATTGGTTGAACACAGGGTATTTCCCTGATTTACGTATTTTCTTTCCAACTTCTTTGCAAACACGCACACATCTAGAATACTTGAGCATGCAGTAAACATCTTTATCGAAGGAAAAGAAAACGATCATCAACATGCCAGATATGAATAATTCCTTGCACTAAATAAAACATCACTTCCGAACTCTATAGATGAAGAGGAATGAAAATGCACTATTTCTTAAATTACCGTAATTAAAGAAAACAGATAATTGACGATAATGACAATTTTTTATTTTCAGAATCACAATATAGGCTTCTAGGTTAAATTGCACACGATCAATATTGAAGTAAGGAGCAACAACATATTTTCACATAAAATTAGAATATATTATGGGCACGGACAGAGGCACAAGCCCCGAAGGGCAAGTGCTTGTCCAAACCTCCAACGCAGCTCTACTCTGCTCGCTGACTTACAACTGAATGCTCATATTCAAAGATGCACAGGGGGGTATGTCACGAGGTCAAATTTTGCGGTTAAGCTATTACATATGTAAGAGAGAAAAAGGAACACGAAAGACTTTACTAGAACATTCGATGCATGCAGCTGCACACAGAGAAGCAAAACAAAACAGTGCGGTTTGGGAGCAGTGCAATACTGCAAGTTAGGCTTTCATATGAATAAGTGCGAAAAGAGGATGGGAAGAAACAAAATATAAATAAAACAGATTGCATCTGCAAGTTTGATTAGCATAGCAGAAGGCAGGAAATCGAAATGATTAAAAGTGCGTTATTGTCTTACAAATAAAATGGCTGAAAGGAAATTTGAAAGCTTTAAAAAGAGTTACTGTTAAAAACTTATAATTAATTAAATTTAAAATAGACTATTAGTTTAAATTTAGACAAAATCAATTAAGATTTGTAATAATAATTTTTCCTAAAAAATATGCACGTTGTGTGAACGTGACGTGTGCGATTCGGTGATCTAGGATCGGGGGAAATTTTGCAGAAAAACATACAACTGATTTCAATTATAACAATGAATTACAAAATTCTTCGAGTTTTTCTTTCCCTTATCATTTTTAAAGCGACTTTTTTTTCAACACTTTCACTGATCAGCCATTTGCTTTCTGTTAACTTGTACCAATTGCTATTTAGTAAACATGCATGTAGCTTGTACATTGCAGATCTTTTTACATTTATGGTAACACAGAACTTATGCAAGTCTATAACATATCATGAAATTTTGGGGAAATTTTCATGAGTTGAGGAAAATGTTGAGATTTAAAACATTTTCTATACTCCAACATCATGCCGATAGAATGAAGAAAGTTATACTTTTAAATTTTACACTATTAATATATATTAGTAAATATTTTTGTATAGTAACATTAAGTTGCATGAGTTACTCAATTAAAAAAAAACAATATTAAGTATTACTTAAAGATTATGATATTATGTAATACTTTAAAAAGTAATTAATTGCCAACAATAGTAAAATTGAAAATATTTTAAACAAATTTATTTCTTTAAAGATTTATATAAAAAAATCTTGATTAAAATTTATTTTTAATCAGTTATTTAAAATAATATTTCTTTACTTCAATTGCAATGTACACACTGTAATAACACTTTGAGTACTCGAGCTTTTGAGTCTAATTACCAAACATGTTCAATTTTAATTTAAAGCCATACATTAAAAACTGCATTAAAAAAAAAGAAGAATTTAAAATAAAATCAGCCATTTTTCTTTTTTTCTCTATTTAGCTGTGCAAAATCAGTCTAATCCAAATCTGTATCCTTTCAAAATCACAGAATCAGTGTGATGTGATAGCTTTTCAGTTTGCATACAAACTTTCAGATGCATTAAAAAATCGTGAAATTTATATTAATTCAAAATATGTGTTTGTGTAGATAAGTGATTTTAGTGATATAAATATAAAAATACTTAAGGGTAAATATTCATTTACCAAAAGGATGCAAAATTATTGAAGTTATTAGCTATAAAACATGGAGATCAGCGATAATTATAATTTTTAAGTAGAATCCAAGTAATTGTTTAAAAAAAAGAAAATGTAGAAAATAAGCAAAACATTGAATTTAAAAGGGAATAAAAGAAGAAAAAAAAATTACTCTTGTTTCCAACAACTAAAACTTTTTTTTTGTGTGTGTGTGTAGGGAAAGCGGGTAACTGATATACTTTTCTCAAGTTTTGAAGATATATACTTGCCAACTTTTGAAAATTCCCAAGGTGTAAAACAGCACGCAATTGACAAATTGAACTATTGTCAGTTTAATATACAACTTTTTGGCAGACATCATTTTTGATGATTTCTGCTAAATAACATGTAAATAACATTTCAAATGATTTTTATAAATAGCATACGAACAGTATTTTAATGTTTCCCCATGAAACAAACACATGAAAGTATTTTAAGTCTATTTGCATAGTTTAAATAGTATAAAATATTAAAATTTACACAACACATACTTAATATATATTTCTTAATCAAAAAAGAAAAAAAAAATCACACTGGACACAAAAATTATATGATTTGAAACACATTAGGGAAGGGGGGGGGGAAAGCAATTATGTAATACATAAAAAGTACTCTAAAATTACACCTGTAAAGGAAGAATTAAAAAAATATATAAACATGTCAAGTTGTTGGCTTTCACAAATATTTTACTTTTGCTAATCAAAACAGCCTTTGTTTCAATTTCATTATCATTACTATCATTTGGTATAATTTTCGTTCATATTTGAACCTGGGATCTTCAATGAAATTTTTTCTTTACTATTTTACATTTTAAAAAGTGGTTAAAAATTAATTTAAATATGAAATAAGAATCAATTTTATTTTTATTTCAAATTTAAATAAGAGATGCGGGCGGTTGGCAATTCAGTAATCTTAAAAATAACAAAACTGCAGAAAAATCACATTAATAATAAATTTTAAGAGATTTTAATTTTACAACAAAATATGGGGCCTACTTTATTAAAATAAAAAACTTCAAAATATCATTAAAAAGCATAAAAAAATGGAAGTTTCACATAAAATCGGTAAAAAAAGTCAACTTTACAACGAAAGCGTAAAGTTAGTAAAGTATGAACAAGTATATTCAAATTGTCTTAATGATTTTACTTCTTTCCTCATGCGCAGAAAATTCAACTGTGGTGGGGGATTTGTATCTTAAAATACCAAATTTTTTTCACTAATATGATTTACACGTTTACAAATATTGGGCAAGACCGTCATTATTCTCTATTTCAACCAAAAAAAAAAAAAACCCTAAAAAATCCAAGTTTTGTAATCACAAAATAACGGAACTACGTATAATAATGAAAATGAAGGTGTGGATGTTATTAGGAGGGAAAAAAACATTTGTAAAAGGAACTTGGCTTTCTTTCTTTTTTTAATTCCTTTTCAGGTGCAATTTTATGGTACTTTCATTTACAATAAATTTTAAGAGATTTGTAATTAGTTAAAAACATTAAAAGCCTAAAATTTCCGTAAAAAGATTAAAACACACATCATGAGCGCTTTCGACAGCTTAGCCCACTGTCAGCATCAGAACTGAGTTGCTTGGCTCGTTCACCGCTTCTTCTTCACTATGGCTTGCCACGATTGCTCGATCTGCGCATGCGCCATGTCGTTGACAGCTCCCTCTTGTGTCATTATTTCCAACGCTTCCTGTCTTAAGCCATAATTGTGATTATTGTAATTAGCTATTTTCTTGACATTTACGAAATCTATATTTATATTTTCTTTTAAGGCTAGGCGGGATAGAGCGGTACTTTGTCTATTGTATTTTATGTCGTTTATGTGTTCTTTAATTCTATCTTTAATTTTTCTTTTTGTAACTCCAATGTAGTATCCGGGAAGGTTGGAATCTCTATATGTGAAATTTATTTTATAAATACCTGCAGTTTCTAGAGGGTTAATCTTGTCTTTATCTGACCGGAATATACAATTCTCAGATTCTGTTAAAATGGTCAGCTTCGACTTCACCAACTTGTATCCTTCCATACACACAATAGAAATGTACAATACAGTAAAACCTGTGTTGAACGACCCCCATATTTAACGACCACCTGGTCTTGTCGACCATGTCTTAGCGGTCCCGAGTACCATATAATTATAAATAATGGTTTATTTTCCTTATTGAACGACCACCTGCCTGACGCGACCAACGACCGCTATGTATAAGAAACAAATTTATTTAAAATCCTATTTTAAACGACCGCGATTTCTTTAAAAAAATTCTTATTTTCCCCTATTTGAATAAGTTCGTTGTACGAATGATCAGCAATCACGCGGTATGATGAAAACGAAAGTTGACACTTGTTTAGTTGAGTTGTAACGCAGCTTCCAGTCACTAAATAATCCATGGAGTCAGTGAACGCAATAGCGCCATGCACGTAGTTACTTGTGTTACTGCTTCTTGGAGGATATTTATTGAAAATAGAATTTTATGCATTTAGACATTCCAGTGAATCTTTTAGCACAATTTTTTTTTAAAAACATTTCTTCGAAAAATAATTGCATCACAAAATCTGTGCTCCGTATGAAAATACTACAGAGAATGACGTCATTGTTCCGACCAATGAGCGATGCCGATACTGGCGAGAGCTAAGCACGCAAAATTCAACACAAAATTTTATTATATCTTAAAATTTTTTTTAATTTAAAGATATTCTAACTTCATTTATTAATATGTATATATAAATCTCACTGTCTTTCTCTGCATATTATAAAAAAGTAAGTACATACATGCTTTTTATTATGTTATATCTACTATAAAAAAGCCTTTTCAGTGATGACAGGTAATTATCAAATAAATTCCAATTCTATTGATAAAATTAAGTACACTTAAAATTTGTCAAAATGTATCGTATTACCTGAATTCAAAGACCGACCCTCCTTAAAGACCACATTTTCTTGGTCCCAGTGGTGGTCTTTAAAAACAGGTTTCACTGTACAATAAGAATTGCAAGTGCACGACATAGTAAAAAAAGGGGGGGAGGGAACAACGATGGCATCTCTTATCGTGCGTGGCGACAGCAGATTTTCTAAAGAAGCAAGAAGTCTTAATAATTATTGTTGAGAAATATTTATAATTACATAATTATTAAAGAACTCCCGAAACTTCTGGTATCGTAAAGAATTTCCCTCTTGCACAAATTTTTAATTTTCCAATCGATGAATTCAAAATAGTTTCAATGGCCCTCCCCACCGCGCATTTTCGCATTGTCGATTGGGCTTTTGCTGAGCGCTTAGTTACAGTGAAAATGAACATCCCTGGGGCGGGTGCAGTCGACAAAAGACTTGCATTCTGGCAATCACCGACGATTTCATTTTTGTGGAGCGGTCGCAAAACAGACACAAATTTTGCACTGACAGTTCCCACCCCATTCTGCGCCTAAAATTGTTCTATATCAGAGCTGTCATTAATTTGGCTCCGATGCTGACCGGAATTTTCGATATTTTCAAGTAGTATTTACCGACTTTCCCGCCGTGAGAAATATTCAGGTACATTTCTCACTACTGGACACTGTCAATGAATCGATTTTTTCCTATTCTTTTTAGTACATCAACAGGCAGGAAAGGGGGGGGGGTTACCCCACACTTCCAGAACTGCCGAGGTCTTAATCTTTCCATTCAGCCAGCTATAAGTTTGGATGGATGTGTTTTGAAAATCTGAAAAAATAAACAATAACCAAGTGGTGTTTATTAATTACGTGCAGCATTTATAAAACACCATAAAGCACCATTTACAGTAGGAAATAATTTATTGTTATGACTACTCTTCTGAATGACAGATTGTTTCTCTAACGAGATATATTACGACCTGAAGCTGCAAAAAACAGTTGTAACCCTCTCCTCAGGTCGGGAGGGAGAAGAGCGGACACTCAGCAGATGCACCCCCCCCCTTCCACACACACCATTAATACGAGCCTAAACAAATCAACCTTTCTTGAAATCACTCGTGAAATCAAAATACGAATTAATGATGTTAAGAAAAGATACATAAAATAATTTCTTTCAACGAACTTAACACAGAAAAATTAGAAACTAAGAATTTGAATGAAATGGAAAAAGTGTAGTTGAGCTGCTAATCATGACCTAGTGCTTCGTTTCTTGACCTTTTCTTGACTTTCGTGACCTTTTTGCCGTTTATTGACTTTTCCGTGACCTTTGCATGATGGTAGACACCCTGTTGTATCACATATTTTTATCATTATTGGTTTATGCATAATTGGTTAGACATACATGTCTTAGGGAAATTTTTCAATGAAGGCTTTAGCTTTATCTGTCAGTGAAAGAAAAAGAACATAAATAAATGAAAGAGGGAATGCACAAGAGAAAACATTCTTACTTTGTAAATACCATCATATCTGTTTCCTTCCTCAGGGCAATACTCTGAATGCTTCCTCCCTTTGCAATTTCTGACAACCCTCACGGGCTTTCCACCTTTCCAATCTTTTGCTTCTGCACCTTTTGTGCTGAGAGGTGCATTACAGTTGGTTGCCAAAGCTCTGAATATATTGAAAGCACAACTTAAATGTATATATCTTTATTTTTTTATGAATTAGAAAACTAAACATAACAAAACAGAAAAATCATTTCTAATTAGTCTTACTCTTCATTCAAAATAAGAAGATAATTAAATCTAAATGAATTCTATTTTTTAAAATCGAAAATTTAATTTAATATATTCTGCTTTTTGGCATACCACTATTTAATATATCTCAACTTTATTTCGCTGACTTTAGAAATCTGTGAAGAAATTCTATAATCATAATGAGGAAAAAAAGGAACATGGAAATACTTGTTCATGCGTGTAAGGGTCTGATCACAAGATTGTTCTGCACATCTTTTATTTCCTGACAAATCTCTGCCTCCACTTCCAGTATAATAAAACTCTTCACCATTATCCTATGTACAATGAAAATAAATATAGTCAGTAAAAAATTATCTTTATAACAAGGAAAATATCCAAATTCGCCATCAAATGTGTGCATGCACATAGGCATGCACACACACACACATGTACATATTTACAAAACAGAAAGAAAAATAGCTGAGTATTCAACACTAGTTCAAATAATATGCATGTATAAACATTTTAGCACTCTGAAAACAAGTTAAAATGGTACACATTCATAAAGAAAAAAATTTGGAAGCTAAAAATATCAGATGCAAAATTTGGTACTTTATCAAATAATTGAAACAGAGGTTGTATTCATTTTTTCAAATGAAATTTCCTGAGTTTTCCCCAGGTGATTATTCAAGAATTTGCAGGTTATTACAAAAAAGTAAACATACGATAAGTACTGAATAACTACTTTTTATTGATATACCCCACTCTAAGGTAATGAAATTATGATAGCATTATGGTAATCAAAATTATGCTCCCCTTCAATTATAGCATAAACAATGGATTACATTTATATCAAACATGGTTTCTTATTCAATTTGATCAATAAAAAATCTGAAATTATGTACGAGCTTTACAGGAGTAAAAAAGAATTTTCAAGGGCACTTCAATAATTTATAGTTTTATTCTATTGTCAGTATACAAGGCTATTGGTAAAAGAACCAATTCCATATTCTTTAGAACTAAGTAAAACCAAACATTCCTACATATAAATAATGATATATTTAACATTATAGGAACACACATTCTACATTGTATTCTAGCAAACATCAGCAGCGTTCGTATACTCCTGATTAAAATATTACACTATCTAACTTGGTGCACAGTACACAATGCACAGAACAGCTCCTTCTTAAATCAGCAAAGCCTGATGAGAATGGGAGCAACCACTAATGCTCAGAACAGCAGAGACAAAATGTGTGCCATTTGTTCTAAACAGTTTCAGGGATAGACTATTCATCTTGTATAGATCCATTTCTGATTGTGTGTGTGTGCATCATTAGGGAAGTAGTTAGCCATTGAAGACCGTAAAAATAAAAGGCATTTTACAAATTGAAATAGGCATTTTGTTATACAATATCTGTGAGAAAGGTCCAATTTCATAGATAGTAATTTTGTAGAAGGGCAGTTTCTAATCAATCCTATTTTATGATAGGGCTATTGCAATCAATCTAATTTCTGTGAAGGGGCAGTTTTAACAAATGCATTTTCATGATGAGACACAGAATGAATGCAAAATGGTGTTGGGAAATAAAAAATTGTGATCATTGGCAAATAATAATAAAAATGTGAAACCAGAAGGGCACAGAGGTGTGTAAAAGCTAGATTCAGCTGTTCCATTTTACTATGTAAGGCAGGGTCAGAAGCAAAAATTTTGGAAAAAAAATAGGAAAAAAAGGAGATAAAAAGAAAAAAAAAAAGGAGCGTTTTACTGTTCTTTGGGAGATCAATCTATCTATAAATATGTGCGAAACAAACTACATAATTAAAAATTTTAACTGTGAATCTTTTCTAAATAAATTTTAAGAAATACTGGGTACTCTTTATTAATAAGAATGTAACCATTTGCAGGGATGTTAACTCCAACATTCGATTTGGGAGCACCCCGGGAGCAGAAAAAATTTCATTTGGGAGCACCTCGGGAGCAGAAAAATTCCATTTGGGAGCAGAAAAATTCTATTAGGGAGCAGAAAAAATCCATTTGGGAGCACCTTGGGAGCACAAAAAATTTATCTTCCGCGAGGAAAACTAAGATTTAGGATCAGAATTAACATGATTTTGGAGCATAAAATTGAAGATTTCTACTGTGTTGACTCTACAAAAAAAGGGCCGTCTGGGGGTAAATTTCAAAAAGGGCACCATGTTCTCAAAAAGGGTATTTTGGGGTTCCATGAGAATGTACAGGTAGATAACATATCTAGAAACTGGTTTGAAACTATCTGATCCCCGAAAATATAACATGTAGAGTTGTAATATGTGTTCTGACTTACAATGCATAGTGAGATTTTTACCCAGTTTGTCTTTAGTCCCCCCCCCCTTCCTTTGGAGAAAATATCCTGTAGAAGTAAGTGTAAGCGAAATAGGAAAAATGATTTGTTGATAATATGTTGCTCTAAACATGAGATTAATATGTGAATTAAATCTGTACATAACTAGAAGTTTTTGATTAAAAAAAAAAAAAAAAAGTTTTAATCTAAGTAATTTTGCATTTTTTGCTTAATTTTTTTTTCTCAAAATTACGTGATGTAGATGTTTATTATTTATAAGAATACTACATTTATTGAAGAAGGTTTCAGAAATTTTTAGCCAGACTTGATTTGTTAGGCAGAGGGACTTAATTTTTGTTCCTCAATTTTATCACACTATCACTACTGGACCACAATTACTGGATCACATTCATATATGATATTTCCCCTATATTGGTACAAACTTTTATGCAGAAAAGGACTGTCAGTGTAATTGGATTAGGATAGATGTGTTTAGCATGTAATAAAAATAATAAAATTTCTGCAGTGCAGGATGTATAAAATTTAATAATATAAATCATAATTTTATTTAAATTCTTTTGTTCACAATAATTATTGAATGATTACCAAGTAAAGCTTTTTAAAGTTACTGAATATATACCTTTATTACTATTAGACATTGTTTGGAATTGCCTCAAACAATTCAACTCATCCATCAATTGATAACTATATAAAATGGGAAAATTGAATTCAGAACACAGAAGATTGCTAGAATAAATGACATAGTCATGCAAATTTTGTATTACATCCGATGCTTGGAATGTACAACACCATATCAAATCACTGAAATATATTTGTTCTTCCTCTTTCACGTCTAATGTAATGTTTGGTCATTCATGAAAAGTGAATATAAGATTTTTAAAATGCACCCCATTCTTTATAAAATAAATAAAAATAATTACTACATGTAAGTTTTTTAGCAGGTATAAAATAAATATTTTTTTAACTCACAGAATTGTCCAAAGGTATGGAATACAGTTTAACATATTTTAAATAATTTATTTTTCATAAAGCTCTATTTTTAATTTTTTGTAACATACTTAAAAAGGTCTCTTTAAAAATTTTCTTTCTTAAACCTTGCTTTAATCTTTTGAAAATGAAAAAAAAAACATTAATATTTTATTTTAACTATCAAATTTTTTTAAGGCTTAAAATAATAAAAATAATTAACATCCTTTTGCCAGAAGTACTCAAACAAATTATATATTAAAAAACCTTCCAGAATTATTTCGATTTTTTTTTTTTTTTTTTTTAGTTTTTAAAAACTGAAAATAAGCTTAAATTGATGAGTTTGTTTTATGAATAACCTAGCTGTTAATTTATGACACAGTCTGTCTTAAGACATCCTTTCCCAGAACTAGTTATCTTTTGCTTTTAATATTTTTTCTTCATTCATTAAAATATTAAGAATTTAAAAAAAAAAAAAAACAGAAAATATATAATATGAATATTTAGAATACCAAATCTTGTCAATAGTCGGATTTACTAAATTCTGCAGTTACTCTAATTTTATATAATTAAAACTGTGGGAAAGATCCGATTTCATAGACAGTTATCGTGAAAGGGCCGCTTTCAATCGAACCTATTTTTATGATGGAGTTATTGTACTCAATCGTATTTCTGTGAAGGAGCCGTTTTAATTAACGTATTTTCGTGATGGGCCGCAAGTGGTATGTAAGAAATAAAAAGTGGTGATTGCTGACTAATAAAAATGTAAAAGCAGGAGGGCGCATAAAGAAGAGAAATAGGGCCGCCGGCCGCTAAAAAGACGATAAAAGGGCCGCCGGGCGCTGCGCCCTGCAAAATTAATCTAGAGTCAACACTTACAATAAATGCAGATAAGAAAAGCAAAGTTTGCAGGCGTGGCAAAAAATTAACAAAGAGTCAAAATGACGTATTCGGCGCAAAAATCGGCTAAAAGCGCAGTTCGGCGCAAGATTTGCGTTTTGGAGCAGCTCGGCGCAATCGGCGCAGAATTAACATCCCTGCATTTAAGTTCAAGAGACTTGACAATAATAGTACAAAAGACTTACTTTTTCATTCAAAAGACTTTTTGTTTTATTATTGAAAAGAAACTATTAAGAACAAACTTTCTGTCAGTTATTTTTTTTTAATTGCTAACAATAAATAAATAAGTTTACATCTATTGCTACTTAGTTATGTTTTTCCAAGACACTCGGGAATTAAAAAATGAAGCTCTTGTTAAATTAATTATCGAGAATTTTTAATTAATATTTAAATTCCATTAACTTGTATCTTTTTCAACATAAAATCACAAATAGTAATTGATACAGTTGTCACAAGTAAAGTCTCGTCTACAAGATTTTTCTATCAGCTTCAGCTTCTTTTAGTTCTTTTGTAATACTTTCAACTTTTTGTGTTGCTATTTCAATTGCTGTAGTAGCAATCTTCATGTTCGGAATATTGTTTACTTAATTGCATCCTGTAATTTCGTACTGCTTTCTTTAAGGTATGTCTGGACTGCTTGGAGATCTTTCTGCAGACCTTTTACTTTCTCATCAATTTTCTGGGGTTTTTTTTCTTTCTTTTCTCCTTTTTAATTCACTGGTTTCTTTTTCTTCCTCTAACATTCATTTTCATGTCTTCAGTTGCTTTATTTATCGCTTTTTCTTGTGAATAAACAGCATATACTTTAGTCACAGCATTAAGTAGCTGTTTTGTAATTGCAATATTACTAATGGTACCATTTCTCCTAATGGTATCTTTAACTTGTCGAATTCCAATAATCGCAGCCTCTGAGAGATTATGTCGTTCATAAGACAGAATGCTGCGATTTACAGAAAAACCTCTTTCAACATCAGAATTGGCATGCGACAAAGCAATTTTTGATTATAATCAATAAGATGAATGGAAAAGAAAAGTATTCAAATTTATCAACAAGACTGAAAACTTCTTTCCAGTACCCGTCAATTGGCTGTCTGTCATCATCAGTACGTTCATTAAAGCTTTTTACAATTAGATCAACTTCGTCATCTATTTTGTAAGCTTGGTATTTCAAAACTGTTTTGTCTATAATTTCATTAGACAAATTTAATGGTGCTAAACAAACACATAAGCTTTGAATGGCGCTGTCATTCTGAGAGGATCTGAGAGCCGGATGCAGCTGCTCCAGATCTTTCAAAAATGAATGATTTATAGGCAAAGATTGTTTCAGTAATTTGCAAAAATTTACTAAAAATGCCCGCATGCCCATTCGTGCTTTCTTTGCATGATTTTCCTCAATCTGTGACAGCGATTCTCATTACAAAATAATAATAAAAGCAACCCTTGCTCCAAGTTAAAATTTCCCCCAAAAGTGTTAATTCAAACAACTGGATTTGGATTAAACCAATATTCAATATTATTTCATCAATTGTTTCCTGAATTTATATTTAAAACAAGTTTAAGCAGCGATCCCCATAGCAAAATAATAATTAAAATATATTACGTTTCATAAATAAATTTTTTCCCAAAAGTGTAAACTTTAACAATGGTCAACTTTAATTACACCAATATTGTTTTGCCGATCGTTACCCGATTTTATAATTGGAAACATAGTCAGATAAAAGAAAAAACTATCTGCAGACTCATAATAGTTCGTGATAACTAAATACATAAACATGTGTATATGCATATGCGCACACATGTGTGCAACGTGCTTGGGCTCAGAGCTCATTCTAAGTAGAAAAAAGGGCAGGGTGCAAAGGTTTTAAAAAAGGGCATCATTATTTTAAAAGGGCATTGTGTTTCTTAAAAAGGGCAGTACATATCCTAATTCTAATTTGCAAAAATCCCCTAAAAAATTGAGTAAACCAATGCTTTATTGATTAATAATAATTAATTAGTAATTATTAATAAATTTACTACTAGTCTTTATTAAAAATTTGATAAAATTAAATTAAGTTGATAAAGCTAAGTAATGTAAAAGAATTACATTTTAAGTAACTTTGTTAATTAACTTATTAAAATAAATTATAAATAGTTAAGTTAATAAGAATATTTCTTTAAAGGATTTTTAAGGTTTTTTTTCTTTTTATAACAAAAATAATCACCCAAACATACCTAACAGACAAGAAAATGCTTAAGTAAGCATTTTGCATAAGAAGCACATTTTAATAAACTATTTATTGGATCACCTTGTTAAGAATCATCAATAAAAGTTTAACTAAATTAAGAAACACGTAATAAAGTTAAGTTGTTCTAAACCTAAATTTTCATTTTTATTAATTTTTTTTCAGTTTTCAAGTTATTACATTTCTAAAAATAATTCATTCAATTTTTCATCATTCACTTGTCTTTGTAAGAATTAATCCAATAGTACAAACAATTAAAATGTAGTTAATGCATGAAATTAGTAATAACACTTCTGTTCAAAATTACCATATAATGGTTTAAATGTCTATTCCAGTTATTCAATACAAATTCCAGTAATTTATTAATTTTTTTGAAAATGGACAACAATAAAAAAAATTCAGGATTATCTGCAGCCATCATAAGTGTTCTTTTGTTGATTTTAACAATCAGCTGGTCACCTATATAAGTGGCAGTATTGAAACAGCCGTAAAAGAGATTAGAACCTCAACCCCATCTTTCTCCAGCAGTCTAGCCCCCGGAAAGAAAACCAAAAAAAAAAAAAAAAAATCTGACAATAAATTTCTAACTTTTGTTCAAATTAAGATGTCTTTTTAAAATTTGTACTCTGAATCAATTTTTGCATTTAAAAGTAATTCCCAAAATTTCAAACAAATCGGTCAATTAATAAAAAAATTGTAGATGAATTAATTTTTACACAGTTGATTTCCATCCCCCCTTTTCACCACAGAGAGGGGCGTGGGTTAGCATAAAAGTTGCGTAAATTCCTCTCCACCAAATAAGAGAACAAATAAAAGGGATAACGAAGCTTCGGTAGAAATAGAAAAAAAAAAAAAAAAAAAAACTTCGCAGGCAGCGGCCGGCCGGCTGACACCCACCGCCTAGGAAAAAAGGAGCACTGCGGTCCCTGATGTAAGGGTTGATATATTTTTTAGAGATCTCCGTGCAGACTCTGCTGTGTTGCACTTAGTAGCATCATTGCAGAGTGGGGGACAGCTTTATGAGATGCAGCAAAATATGCCCAAAAGTTGCGGAAGATTAAAAGGTTTTATTTTATTTATTTTTTTTTTTTTAATGTGCCCAAAAAAAAAAAAAAAAAAAAAAAAAAAACTGTCTGCAAACAGATTGCTGTATCCACGTCATTGTCACAGTGTTTCTCCCATGGAAGAAAAGATAAAAGTTAGGTTCATTATACTTTTTTTTTTTTTTTTTTTTTTTTTACACATATAATAGAAGCATTCATGCTTCTTTTTGACTAGCTTTTATTTTTATTATTGGTTAGACTTTCCATTTTTCATTATTTATGCTTCTTTTTCTATAAATAATGGAATATTTTAAGTATACTTTTGTTGCTAAGAAGAAAATACATGACTTATTATTTTAATATTTCCAATCAGGCAGCCAATCCATCAAAGCAGAGGCATAAAATTAATCATACAAGCTGCAGATCCATGTTTGATCTAATGCCTTATCAAACCTGCAGAGACCTTTTGTAGTAAATTAAATTTTACTTGCATGTTGGGTAGGAGCTCCTCGTTTTTCTAAAATATTACCCAGGGGCGTTGATTTTAAGAATTAATTTACTCTGGACTGAGTTAGGCTTTTTATTTTCTTTTTCATTAATTTTCAAGCATTAAAAATTAATTTTTAAAATAATGCAAGTACTAATATTTGATAATTTATACTTCTTCCCAAACTTGGTTTAAAATTTTTATGCAAGAAAAAATAACAATAACCATTGATGTTATGAAATTAATCACAATTTAATGATTAATGGTTTAGCATGTAAAATGCAATTAAAAAATTTGTAAAATAACACAAAAGATACTTATCCAGAACTATATTTTCGAGTGAATCAAAAGGTCTACCATTTTTCAGCTGCAAAAAAAATTTCAGCTTCCATTTGTGTGGATGGAACTTTATTGACAATAAGAAAGGTGGGCCTTTTGTACCACCCAAAATGATCTTACTCCATAAGTATCATTTTATGTATGTTATTTACAAAGTTTTGAATATTTATTTTCATCTTTTAACATCAGTTTTTAGTTGAGTGTTCTTGCACTAGCATTTCATCTCAAAATTCTGATCTTGATTTGGTAACACATAAGGGATCGTAATCAGGCCTGACAATATTTTTATGCCCAGAGCATAAAAAGTAAATATGTTCATTATAAATTAGTACCAAATATAAATTTTTGTGGCAGTATTCAAGTGAAAAGTCTATGATTTCAGTAAATGCACACAAAGTGTTTGTGTTGCAAATTTAGCAGTATGATTTTCCTGTTTTAAAGACCTATTGTGCAATTCATGGTTCTTATTTCATCTATTATTGTTTCACATTTATTAAATCTTTTTTAAAAAATTATAAAGCATATTTAAGACTAATATAAAAGGAGCAAATTTCATGCACTGTGCATTTTAACATTTTACTTCTACGTTTCCAAATGGGAACATCAAATTAAAAATTTCTTGAAAAATTAAGATTTTATCAATATTGACTAGAAAAAAAATTAGCTGATATAGTTAAAGCATAGTCAGAAATGACCAATGTTCCTGATTGGTAACACAGTGAAAATTGGGGGTACAACTTCCCCCCCCCATTTAAATGACTAATACTCTTTAACTAAGACATTAGAAAGCATAGTATGCAAAAAAACTAATTTAAAATATGCCTGGATCTGAATTTGGTCTTTAAACAGTTAATGTAAACTTATAAAGTAACCTTTTAAGATTGCTTCACCTGTTTAGATCCAGGGAAAAAACTTCACAAATCAAATTCACAAATATTTATACAAAACATGTCACCTTATCATCTTCATATCCTCCAGACAGAACGATGGAATAGGCCCCTTCCCCTTCACGTCCATGGATGCCAGCAACATGCGGCCGATGAACACCACTCTCTGACACCTATCAAAACAAATACATTTTTACAAGGGAAAAAAAAAAAAAGAATGAAAATCAGTAAATTTGCTCTTGAGCAGACAGCCACTTTTACAAATTGTTTGTGCAGTGTACTAGCTGATAAAGTGTGTGTACTTTTGGGCAATTTATTACAAGATTTTCATCACACACTATTATCGCACACTGGAGATTAGCGTTTTCACTCCACTTGCTCTCGTAAATTCCTACTTCATGTCATTTCATGTCAAAGTGTGTGTAAGAATTAGATGTGAAAACCAGGGTTGTAAAAAAAACCCGGGTTTTTTGTAAAAAGCCCAACCCGGGCAGGTTTTATTGGGCAAAATTCAAACTTTTGGTACTTGAACTTAAAAATTTGCACTTATAAAAATGCAAACTTCAAACCATAGACAAACATAAAATTAAGGTTTAAATCACAAAGGGAACTTGGCACTGCCCTCCAAAAAATAAATGAATGAATAAATTTGCTTCTAAAAACTTTCACTGCATATTCTTTTGAATAAATAATTATTAGCTTAGTAAATAATAAGTAATAGAAACTTAAGTGACATACCATTAAAAATATATATCAAGCTCTATGTATATCCAATATACAAAATTGTGCAAATAGAAATGTAAAGCAAAACATATGGATATCGTTTTGGAAGGATTTATCTTTTGTAAAATAAAAAAAAATTACATTATCCATGTAACTCTTACCCCTCCCCTCCTAAAAAAGGTGGTATAAGTAATAATTTTTATTAAAATCTATATCTTGTTTCAAAAATAGAGGTTTTGTGTTTTAAACACTTATTTTTAAACCTTAAAAATAACATTTTGAACAACTTATCACCATTATTACTGATGAATCTACGTGCAAGTTTCCATGTAAAATGTAGTAAATTATTAATATTGTATTATATTATATACAAAATATTAAAAACAAGTATCTCTAAATAAAATATTAAAATTAAATGATTTCAATGTCCACATGAGTATAGCAACAATTGTTTACTTACTTTGTTTTAATTACTTTCAAAAGGAATATTAATTGTTATTTGAACATTTTGCACACAGTGTTTTCACTACAGCGCGAGAATCTCACATTTTTCTTTGTCTTGCATTATAAAATTATTACTGCGAGAAATTCGCGCACCCTACAAATCAGTTTCTTTCTGCGCCAAATTCTCTCATTTCGGAAGATTTGGACCCTTTTTTTTAAAAAAAAGGGTCGCGCATGCTTCAATTTTTTATAAAGAGGTTATTTACGCAAAATTCTCGCAGTTTCCTTTTTATTGCATGTAACAAGGCCTGACTTAAAGACTTGGAACACCAGTTACATGCTATAAAAATAACTAACATTCATAAATACCCTGATTTTAGATGTTTACCTGAGGCAAGAATAAGTACACAGTGGCGTAGACACAAATTTTTCATGTGGGAGGGGGCTACGACTACTGCAACTCACATATACATATGTGTGTGTGATAAGGGAGTAAAAAATATACATTTTGTATGGCAAAACATTCCTCATAGGGGGGGGGGTTGTGACTCCCCTATCCCCCCCCCCTATAAGTAGCACACATTTATATATACCTTATCCACTGGGTATTTACCTAACTCACATCTATAGTGAGAAATTCTCACATATTTTTTTTAAATCTCACTTAGTTTTGGGGGGAGGGTGAGAAATTCTCACCCATTTTTTTTCTCATAGTGAAAACACTGACACATAATTTTATTTATAAGTACGTAACAGGATGTAAAGAGATACATCCGTGAACCGAATAAGGAATTATTAACAAGTAAATACAGCACATGACACTCACAACATGAAAAGGAAATGAATAACAGTAATATAATAAGATTTAACAGTTACTCATATATATAGGTTTTGATGGGATCCAGAACTATCCAATGAAATGTAGATATTTTATATGTTGGATCTGGAGGTAACCAATAATAAACACGCAGTTTAATAATATGTAGGGAACCTGTAAGTAAGCTAGTAGAGAACCCATAACTAAGCTACTAGGATTAACAGATAAACGTGTGATTGTTGGAGTTACAAGAAAGAGTGTGATTATCTTATATTTAACAATTCTCACCCATTTTTTCTCATAATGAAAACACTGACACATAATTTTATTTATAAGTATGTAACAGGTAATTATAAAAGGATTTTTTTTAAACCAAAAAACCCTGGTTTAAAAGACCCCCCCCCTTTTTTCCCCCCTTCAAATAAACCGGGTTTTTTTTCCCAGCCCTGCATTTTTGAATGGTTGTTTTATTTCTAAATATTCTAAAGAGCAAATATTGGATATTATGTTTGCATAAACACCTTTTCCTTTCAATAAAAATTAACTGACGCATTTGTATAGCTCTATATCCTTTACGATTATATATTTTTTAAACAACTACCATTTCGTGGAATACTGTTTGTTTGGTCATAGAAAATTTTATGACAAATTTCAACTACCAAAAATTACTAAAAGTAACTTTTAAACAGCATTACGACTGGTAGAAAACAAAGATTTTTATTTTTCATAAAAGCAACAGAATGGAATTTCATTAATGATAATCTTGAATTGAAATGGAACTTAAAATTTTTTAAAGAAATTAAATGCTCCTACAATAAATTAAATTATTATTACAACTAGCTGCGTGCCCGTTCTTCGCACGGTAGGAAACGAAAATTTTCCTTACATGTGTAATTCGAAATTATTCGTGATGTGGAATTTAAAAAAAAAAAAAAAAAAAGAGCAAAATTATTTGACTCTTAATGTAAAGTTTGTGTCATGAGTACTAACCTGACCATTGCAGTATAATGACTCAAAAAACTATGTCAGTGTCATTCACTATCAAAAAAGTGGAAAGCTTAATGGTTTGCAGAGAACTCCTGGCTTTCAAAATGTCTTATTTCTACATAATACTGTTTTTTAGGCTCAAGTTGTAGCATTAAATACCTAAGACACTACATGAAATGGAGCACCATTTATTTCTTTCCGAACATGTACCATATAAGGAAAGTATTGTAATCATGAAAAAATTCGACTTCGAGATTTTGGTGTATTTACACGTTTTGAGGTCTTCTGAATTCATTTATGCTATTTTCAAGAGATGTTTTTAAAATAGCTGCGCACCCGCTCTTCATATGGGAAGAAGGGAATATTTTACTACTAAAATCATATCTGCATGTGACAAAACAGAATTTCATTTTAAAAAAAGTTCAAGTAATCTCCTCTGTTGAAATTACTGTGGGATATATTAACGCAAATTAGAATTACTTTTCGTTTAGTTGGTTGTAAGACAACCATTGAAAAAGGATAAACACTTTTAATTTCATGAAATATTTATTAACGTGGTACATTGCGATTTATTCATATTATCTTTACAAATCTAATAATACTACCTATTACGTACATTAATACTATCTATACTCGCTTCTCCCTCTTCAAGGCTCCTTTAAAAGAAACAGCTTAGATTACTTGGCCTCAATGGGATCTTTTGATTCTGTGGCGATTCTTTGCAATTTACGCATTAGCATAAATAATAATCATTTCACATAATGGTTGCCATTAAGGAAACTCTCCATATATATTTAATTTATACATAGTTTTATAAGATTGGCGTATTTAGAGCCGCAAACCATTTCATCTTACTGTGGGGAGAAAATATCCAAGGGGTGCCATTTTAAATATCCATGTATCTAATATAGCGATATCTTTTATATCCTCCATAGTCCTGTCTCCTGAAAAACATCAAACTGTGTAATCTCGAGGAGCTACTTATTCCCATTTTAATTGTGACAGGGCGTTAGAGTTGCAGAGTTTACAAATTTCACGCATTTTTTTTAAATTTATGACATCAGTGTTTGACTGCCGTAAAGGATACCCCAGTAGATTGAGGGAGTTAATTTCGATATTTCACATAATTGTTTTCAAACGGTATCATTAAAACTTTGCGTTCACACTTAAACCCAAAGAGCGAAAAAAACGATACATCGTGGAGCGATCAGTTTACATGTAAACCGACAGGTTTTTCCGCGAAAGTGCTCATTAAGCAGTCTTTTTTCTGAGAACTTCTTTCTTCCCTTCCTGTTTTTTCGGAGAACTTCCGTACTCGCTTATTGTTATATTCCGCTCCGCTCTTGTGATCGAAAAACGCTCCTAAAGGAGAAGCTCACTTTTCGCTCCGACTGATCGAATTTCGCTCGTGTGGTTTAAGCGTGGGACCTTTATGGAGGAACGTAATTCAACGTTAAAATAAAACATTACTCGCAACCTGCATGCGTATGTTAGGCAACGCCTGCGCTAAATTAAATGCCAAAAATAAAAATAGTAAATAGAAAAATTTTAATATATCGCGCTTTGAAACGAACTTTGTAACTTTTAAAATGAACATTTTCAGCACAGTGAAAACATTTCAATTTTTAAATAAGCACCGGATTAAAATACCACTTCTAATAATAATAATCGTGAATTTCTTAGTTTATTTCTACAGTAATTTTTAATCAAAATATCGTCTCCCTGTGTTGAAAATAGAGCTGGAACAAATGAGTTAAAATTATGGCACAATTTTTACGTATCTTAAAGCATTTGGCATCATAGATCCTCACTTGCGAATTGAAATTCTGATATCCCATTTAAAAACTCGATTGGTTGAAAAAACCCTTTTTTCTAATCCTTTCTGTGGCAACAACCGAATATAAATTCTCGTGCCGTGATCGCAATGTAATGAATGGCGTAAGATCGTGTTGATGCTATTAAATTCTAAACATTAGGCTGCATTAAAATTCGTAAAAAATCATCTAATTTACATAATTTTTTCGTTTTTATTTTAAAAGAGGGAGAAAAGAATGTTTCACAATTTGTCAAAATATCTAAAAGTTATGACGGATAGAATTCAAGATGCGACAGTTGTAAAATTATTTTACGAAAAAAAATCGCGAAGCAGATGTTTAGTAAAAAAATTCCTAAAAATCGGTAAATCATGTTACGTATTCAGAACAAACTGTTTTTAAAAGAAAATTTCCTCCTCTATCCAATGATACAAATGTCGTTTTGCTGCGAGCGTAATTTCCGCCGTTATTACAAATTAGGTGAGAAAAAATGCCAAAAATCGCATAAAACATAAAATAAAAAAAATTCTAGGTGGAATTTTGAAAAAAATCGCTTCAAGCTGCACAACTACATATTTACATCTTCCCGAGTACCAAATTTGGTGTTTCTAGGTGTAGCCGTTTGTCCGTAACGCTGCCGACAGGCACACAGACACCTTCTTTTATAATAAGTAGAGATATTTCTTTTAAAATGATGCAAATCAAAGTTTTACCATTAAAAAAAAAACCATTTACCCAAAAAGACATTTTTTTGTTTGTTTTTTTAAGGTAAAAAACCCATCCCGGTGGGGAAAATGGGGAAGCTACCCAGGCAGCAAATCTGACAACCCTGGTGAAAACTGATTATAAATTTAACCATTATGCACCAAAGTATGAAAGGATAATAGCACACATGCAGTTTTTCGAAATTACGAGGTTTTTTTTTTTCATTCAATTAAAAAGAAGAAACAGAGGGTGGGAAAAAACTACATATTAACAAAAAATGTTAACTTTTGGAATTATAAATTCTCATGAAAATATTGTTATATAAATTTTGAAAATTATAAGCTATACATAAAATTTGAAAAAGGGGCAGAAAATGCTTTAACTCCCCCCCCCCCAAAAAAAAGGGGGGGAAGGGACAGTTCCTCAATTTTTTTTCTTTGGGCGGGGGGGGGGGGGGAGAAGAGGGCAGTTTTATTTATATACATGGCTTTAAAGAAAAAAATTAATTAAAATAAAAAAGCCTACCTGCAATCTAAATTTCCACATTGTCCCAACCTCAACACCAGGAATGGGTCCAAAATGGTTTGGGGGTACAATAGTGCATTCTTTTGTTCTGCCTACACAGGCCATGCCCTTACCCCAATCACGAGATGAAGAAGAATTGGCAGATGCCATCTTGGATTTCTTCTTGCTTGCTTTCAGTTTCTCTCCAGCACGTACAACTTCTGTCTCATCATTTTTACAATCAGGACAGTACCTGACAAACAGATATAAAACATTTAAAATATTTCAATATCCACTTTTAAATACATTAGACAAGTTGAAGCAGAATGTTGCTAATTAATTGTTTTATCTGTTCCGTCTATGGTTTGCAGAAGAAGATGGTAAATGCCAACAGTTCTAATGTGAGAAATCTCATCGGGGAATCGTCCCAGAGTAGCTCATAGGTAGAGCACCCGCACGTTAAGCAGCAGTCCTGGGTTCAATCCCCAGCTCTGGAATTTTTCGAGTAGTTGGCAGAAAGAAAAAAATTAATCAGCCTAAACATTCCAACTTGCCTAATGTACTTGAAAGGTTGATAGAATCACATTCTAAAATATCCGCTTTCGAATTTTAAATTCCTGGTCTCACTTCATACTACAGTGGAAAAAATGGACATGGAACATACTGTGGAATGTTTAAACCTTAAAGAACAATTAATTATTATTCAACTTTATTAACTCTTAGTTCTTGGTTCATTAATTTTTGTTTAATATAATTTTTTATTAATTAAATTTTTTATACTGTATATATATAAACTGACTCAAAAAGTATTCGAATGTAAAGCAGCACCTCAAAAAAAAAAAATAATAATAATAATAATCCGAACCTATTGCTATCTACTGCATGATACACTTTCATGAAAAACAATACTTTAAATATGAAACTGATATAAAAAATTTGATTTACACTTGGATACCTTTTTCAGAGGGTATATAAGGCTGTATCTAGAACTCTGCCAAGAATACCATAAGAAAATATTTTTTGTGTTTCTAAATTTAAAAAGTACTATATTCAACTAAAAATGTTTCGTTTGATTTTTTTTAAAAGTAAGCTCCTCCCCTTCACAAGATTGCCAGTTAGCCAAAGTCAATCTCCTTGATTTTTTTTTTTTTTTTTCAAAACACATCAATTATATCATTGACATAGACTTTCATATTTTTATGGATATTTGTGAGAGCTAGCCTATTCAGCCTCATCTGTCCCATTGAGCCATGTAAATTAGTCCCTAGGTGCTTCAATGTTGAAAACTCCACACTAGTCTGCCACAATGTTGAAAACTCCACACATGTCTCTGCCACACTAGTTATTACAGCAATTGTCCCAAATATTCGGAGAATTCCCACAGTCAGAAAGAAGGACTTATCAGTCTTTGAGACTTTCAGAAATTGTTTCTGGTTTTATGATAGCACTTTCCCATTCGGTTGCCATAATTTGAACTCCGATTTTAAAGTTTTTTTAAATTAAAAAAGATTTTACACACGGTGCCTGATTTTTATTTTACTTTTAAATATTAAAAGGGATATACTAGCACAGAAAATAACCATATACAACAAAACATAAAAATATTTATTACATGTTATCAGAAATTATACCTTGTCTTAGTGTGTAACCAGAAAAAGGAAGAGAAACTTTAAGATTCCATAAAACTAAAAAAAAACTATTATCTTATCACGCAAGCAGCTAAAATATGTACTGTAAAAGTTGTATAACTCCATCGTTTTGTGTCTTCTAAATTGTTTTCTAATAAAGAAGCAGTACAGAAAGGGAAATACAGTAATTATTTTCACCATTTACAGGAGCGAAAATTCTGCAGCACGTTAGCTATAGCTATCAAGTTAAACATTGGTGCAACAGCCCGCTTGGGGGTCAAGACCTGCACTGCCCAATCATGCCTTCGCAACCATAGGCTCTTGGTGTGCAAAGTATGCATATGCCTCGGCCAGATGGTCAGCCTGATATGAAGCCCCCAGTAGCTACATCTATTATAATTATTATTTTCATGAGCGTAACGTGACCAGAAATTCAGGCAGCATAGTTGGAATTCAAGAGTAAAAAAGTGGTATTTTTCTCTGAAATTTCAAAACAAATTCTCAAATCAAATGATTTTGAGTCAAAGTTGAGGGGCACTTTCCTTTTCCTCAACACTACTTTTTTGATTGCCATTATTATTATATTTTTCCCTTGAGGTATTATCAAGCTGGCTTTATCTAGTATTTAAAAGTGCATCTTGTGCTACCAATCATGAAGAAGAGAGAACTCTTCATTTCTTAAAACGTTTGATTAAATTAGTTTCATTTTATGATCAGAATATTATTTTTAAATGAATTTATACTCTTAAAAAAATATTTTTTTTTTTTTTCCCCCCCCTCAATTTAGTTATATCACCGGTCAAGCAGAATTTTTTTTTTTTTTTTTTTAATCTGATGGGAGGAAAATATGAAGTTTTAAAAATCTATTATTTACTTATTATTGATTAATACCTTAGCTCAATCATAAAAACTAGATCTGAAAATTATTAAGCATGTTTTCATTTCTTCTAACATTTAAAATACCCCTTTAAATATTTTATGTATTTTATTTAATTATTTAAATAAATTTTGGCTATTAAAAAAATCACCGGGCTTTTTATTTAGACTGCATCACGAAGAAGAAGAAAATGTCGATTTTTGTAAACTGCTGCTGTCTTAAAACCATTTATTTTTTATCAAATTACAACAAAATTTTAGTATATGAAACACTCATGCAAGTAATACATGATCTGATCTGCTGCTGTACAAGTACTATCCATTTGCTCGACTGTCTTGCAATTTTAGGCACGAAAGGATAAACAAATACATTTTCAATTTTTCCATGCAACACCTGCATCGTCTTGGAAAAGATAAAATGAAGAAATAATTTCACTATATAACTATGATTTTTTAAATTAACTGTAATTTGTTACTTCACAATTCTTTCTCATGTCTGACCCAGCAAAATCAGCAAGGTATATGTCCCTACAAATTTATAATGCACATTTGCCCTGTGCCTGGAAAATCCTGATTCTAGATCTGAGTTCTATGATATGAAGTCTGATTGCCCCTCCTCCCACCGCCTGTCTTAAGACAGCCTACATTTATCTTAATAAAATGTTCGAAAAGGGAAATCTAATATTTAAGCAAAGGCCTTAGAAATAATGCATTCATTTTACAAGTTATTTTTTACAAATCATCAAGAAAAATATACAGAGTATTAAAACTTTTTTTTTTTTTTGTCTTTTAAAAAATTTTAAATAGAAATTATACATACTATATACTTGTATGTAAACCTGGCAAATTATGTGGGTGTCGCTAGGAACGGGGAGGGAGTTAGACACATGAAATCATTCATATCCGTAGTTTAATACTTATCAATCACTATAAATTTGGGGGGTACAGATACTTTTCAACATTCTCAGTCACATGCTTAATTTACAAAAAAAAAAACTTTGTTTTTTCACACACACAAAAAATAGCCTGAGAACTTTTTCCACCTCCTAAATGAAAATATTTGCACTCCCTATATTACTTTTTAGATAATACTGAAGTGCATGTTATTTCTGGGGTCTCTTTTTTTCAGAGGTATTTTCTTGCCAGGGATCTTTCAAGCAGTGATTTTAAGAAGGCATTTTTTCCTGCTTACTACAAAAATCCCACGTTGGCTACCATACATTTATGTTGGCTACAAGCCTGTCATAGTCAGGAAAATGAGGTGATTAATGTATAAAACAAATGACATTTACATACTGGCAGTATGGAAAAAACACTAAAAATACTGGTGTTAAATGATAAATAAATAAAAACTTTGTGAAAAAAAACACATAAAATGTTACTTATAGCACGATACGATCATTTCGACCAAAAATTCTTTCGGTCTTCCTCAGTTAAAGCCCTTCGACTCATTGGAAAGAATTTTTAGTCGAAATGATTGTATTGTGCTATAAGTAACATTTTCAGGGATGGGAATTGGGTAAGGCTGATTTGGAGCAACAGTGTAGATGATTTGGAGCACTAAAGTAACAAATTGGAGCGAATTATATTCTTAATCTATTGATAGAAAAATATAACTACAGTCAAGCTTTTAGTAGATTTGAGAGTATTAAATATTACTCAGATGAAAGAAGCTCACTTCAATAAATAATAAGCATTTTAAAATGAAAAATATAAACTTACCTTAGCCTAATATGTTATTAGATGCTACATTCAAAGTTACAGGTAATTTTTAACACCAGAATAATAATAATAACAAAGGCTATACATTAAAATTTAAATGAAAAATGACTAACTTTTGCAAAAAATTTTTATGTAACTTTTCTCTTTTTATCTCCATTACAGTTGCATAGCCAAGGGAGGGACACAATCTCCCCCCCCCTGAGGGACCCTATCTTGAGCGGAGTGCTGGCCATAAAATGATGATCAATGACATTTTTTCTCTTTTCTCTGTTCTTCTGATTGGTTATGGAAGAAACACTGCGCCATTTACGATTTTTTTTTTTTTTTGGGGGGGGGGGGGGGGGCCGATCTTCAACGAAAAATTATAAATGTTATTTAGTAATAATTGTCTCAAAATATGACGCCCCACCGATCACGTACCTTTTAGCGGTGCATGGAGCACAGCGTAACGAATCAGAATACAAGCCTACCTCGTTGAAAAGCGGTTTGATCCAACGCTGTGGATGGGTACATAAATCCAACCGATGTCTCATCAATTAAGTCCAAAAAAATAGAAGCTTTTTATGTCTACATTTTAGAACTATAATTAAAATTTAAAATACATATTTTGATGGGCTAAAGTTTCTTAAAATACCGCAAAAACGCACTACCCATGATTAACCACATCCCTGTATTCCAATGAACATCCATTGTTCTCAGGCCCGGACTGGCCTGGTCAGCAATCGCTGAGGGCCACCGGCATGAGAGGCACGATTCTTATGCCGGGGGCCCTCGTCGCCCGTAGTTCGATTATTTATTTCTTTGTAATCTTACCTTTTGATACAGTGGCGTTGCAAAGGACCCCACAGACCACGCGTCGCAAGGGATCCCCGAAGAATCACCCCCCCCCCCACATCAGCTTTAAAATAGTTAAATATGGCAAGTAAACCTAATTTTCCAATATTACATACAGGGTTCCCACACTTTTTTGCAGTATGAATTCCAGGAGTTTTTAAGGAGTTTTCCAGGAGAAAATATAATTTTTCCAGGAGTATACATAAATACCTTTTCTAACCAAGCATCATCGAAAATGCTTTTTCCACCCGGCATCTTTAGGCAAATTGAAAAGGATGACAATCTCAGGATGGTTTAAAATTTTACTACTGTCACAGGCGTACAGATTATTTCCAACACACTGCCGCAAATGGCAAGCTTTGTAAACATGTACCCCGTGTACCAAAGAAGAGATAAGAGCATACAGCTCATATACCCATCACGAGATACTTTCGCAGTGACGTAAGAGCTAGCAGTTAGCAATAAAAGAGTTTGAGAATGCCAACGGGCTCAGTTCAGGAACAAAATTATTGGATATGAGGAGAGCAGGGACGAATGTCTACCACGAATCGCGCCATCATTTGAACTTTTTTAAGGATTTCCAGGAGGTGTATGAACCCTGTACATATCCTAATATTCTATTCCCGCCAAATTTACCAGTAAGGAACCCCTTTTCAATAGCCAAGGGCCCCCGTAGGAGCCAGTCCGGGCCTGATTGTTCTTAAAATACCGAATCTTAACCAAAACTAGTCTGTTGCGCCCTGTGCGAATTTAACCATACTACACCCCTCCCTCCCTCCAAAAAAAAAAAAGTTCATCTATAAGTTATTTGTGTTCTTTTACCGTGCGGCTTTGCACCCTGTGAAGGAGCACTGTACCGAATGAACACTGCCTTATGCTATTATTACGGTAAAAAGTCAACTACGAGTAATTCAAGGCAAGCTCAGGAAACCCTGAGTGCTTTTAAAATACCAGTGTTATAAATATCAGAAGTAATGTTATAAATATCAGAAGGGGGGGGGGAGATGTATTTAGGGAGGAGACCCCCCGGTCCAGACCCCTTGGACCTCCCCCCCTAAATACATCCTTGAGTCCGAAACTTTTTGCGAATGCAAGAAGTTTTTTACAAGTTATTTAATTCCATAAATTTGCCTTTGTGAATATAAAAATTGATGTTGTATATGAAATCTGACACTGATTATTTGAAAATGGAAATTGTAAGCTTCGTAAAATAGCAATAAATACTTTAAAACATTATATGGGAAGGCGGGGGAAAAAAAAGGAGATATTTTTTACTATTTATCCACCCCCCCCCCCCCTTTCCAAAATATATCCCAGTGCGATGTTTCTTTTTTTTCCGGAGGGGTGGAGGTGGACATGACTGCGACGTTTCTGTTGATTTTCTAGTTAATTAAGCTCATTTTCGTGGATGCAGAGTTTCTTCCATAAATTACGATAGTCAGTTGTGCGAGCGCGGAAACAAAATGTTGGCTCTTTTTTTTAAGCAGTTTGTAATGAGCAGAGTAGCAGTTTTTTTCTGTTGGTGCAGAATCGTACGATAAAGCGCTTTTGTAGCAGGATAATGCAGGTTTTAAGTTTTGGTGCGGTATGGTGCAGAATTCTCACCCCTGCATTTTATGTGTTTTTTCATAAAGTTTTTATTTATTTTATACTGGCAGTAATTTTAAATAATTAAATAAATTTACCTGTTCATCATTCTCAGATGCAGGAGGTTCATTTGTTTTACCTTCACAATGATCTATTAATTCAATCCTTTTTGGTAGACATAGCGGTGTTTTGATAAATATGTCACTTTTTTTTTTTTAATGATAGAATTCATTGGTTAGAAGCTTTTCTGCTTTTTCGCCATTTCAGTAAATTAAAACTGCATCAATTCACACTAAATCTGAAGAGTTTTCGGAAGTTTAAGCTTTAAAAATTTTAAACTGCATACATTTGGGTCCTAATGTTACTATATTACTTTCTTAAGAAAGACTAGATAAGAGAAATTTTAAAATACCAAGACAACCATGAAGCAGATCCTTGGTGACAATGACCTAAAGGTGTGGCATTTGCATTTTGTTAGTTGGTACATCTCAATTTCAGTACCCTTTTGAAAACTTAACACTGAAGAATTTTTAGTGTCTGGTTTCTCAGACATTTATTAAAAGCATGTACAGAGGCAGTTGCTATAAGATCAAAGGATAGTATAGGATACTACCTTCAGGAACGGCCTACCTATTTCATAGCTGCCAACCTTCCAAGAAAAAAATAAGGAACACAGCACGTACTCATAAAATCAGAAATAAGGAACAAAGTGTATGATCATGAAATGTATGATTAAATATACATTAAATTATCATGTGTAGAGAGATGATGTGCCTATATAAGCATTCATTTATAAAAAATAAAATATACTTAACTTAGCTCAGTTTCTACAATACACTTAAATGTTTAATGTAATAAATACTTGAAAGAATAATAAGATAAATATCATTCAATTCAATTTATTGACTTGTCTACAAGGATAAATGATTTACCAAAAGCTAAATATGTACACAATTTTCCTTTTTTCTTATAATTTTTAAAAATTCTTACACAGAAGCTGAAAAACGGAACATTTTGGGTTAAAAACGTATTTACGGAACAAAGCTCAAAAAACGGAACGAATCCGTATAAAACGGAACACTTGGCAGCTATGCTATTTGGTTTAAAACCTTGTTTTGCTAAGATCAAAGGTTTGAAGGATGACTGCTAATCTGTTAAAGATGTTAGTGGAAAAAAACCTGAGTAATTAGAAAGGTGTCTGCTAGCACCCAGAAGGGGCCATCCACAGATATATGTGTAAAAACCTCTGAGGATGACAAAGGTTAGCAGTTTCAGTCTTTTTCAGCTGCCCTGAGAGACAAAACTTGTATGACCGATGCTCATGTGTCAGAGGGTTGGACATCCTGAATTACACTCTGGAATATGAAAAACCTTTTCTTCGACATCCATTAATTTGAATGTATGTGTGAAAATTCATGTTTGAACTAAAATTATTAGTCAAGAGAAATTTTGATTTCTTCGGGAACCAATGACTGATTTAATTGTTCTCCGTAATTATTTGTAGAAACACTATAACATTCTGGGGAATGAATGATTTGAGACTGAAGGGAGGGGGGAGGCCTTGAGCCCCCAAAACCGCCTTCCCCTGTACACGGGACCGATATAAAACTGTTTTACAGCTTCATTTTTTGGTCATAAAGGGTCACAGTGCTATTGGGTAGTAGAATAAATATAAAATATTTTACTTTTGCAACTGCTGGCTCTTCAGGGATACTATACTGGGGTACTGGCATAAATACAGTGTGCCCAGTAATTGACCAAAAATTTGAATTTTTTAGCAAAAGCATTTGAGAAGAGATAAAAGAAAAATATTTACTTCATGTATAAGTACACTTATTCCGATTTAACTAACAAGAGTTTCAATATGCTTCCCATTACTTGCAACAATATGGCAAAGCCTAAGATCAGAGTTGTCCAAAACTGAACAAATAGTTCACAGTGTGATGGCCGAAATTTCAGCAGAAATGGGCAAAAATGAAAATCCTCTGTTCGATAGTCAAATTTGGCATTTTACTACTGCTAACTGCTTGCAAAGACGCTAACTTTTACTGAAAACTGCTTGCAACTTCATGTCTGTCTAGTGCTGCGTCACAGCACAAAACGAAAACTCGTATTATTTCAGATTCGTTTCATAAATTGTAAACTGCGTAGTGTTGCATTACCAAATGTTATGCCAGTATGACTTCCCAATAAACAGTTACTGCAGTTTCAAATTTTCAGTTAATTACTAGATCCCTGCATTTTAATCAGCAACAAAGGGTGTCTTGTTTTCAAAAAAGTATTTTAAAAATGTTTAGTTATTTAAAGAGTTATTTGGGGGGAAAAAAAATGAAGTCATAAAAGGTAAACAAAATAATAATGATCAATATAATGATTGAAAAAAAGTCACAGTAAAATAGTATTCTTAATATTGTTAGTATTTAATACCAGTCATCTGCTTCGGGGATTTCACTTAATGGGGGATCTAAACACCAGATGTGATAGGGAAGGTCACACTCGTCGCACATAATCTGCTTGTCTGGAGCATCTTTACCACCACACACATGGCAACTGCACTGCTTGCATTTTCTGGAAGGGTTGTCTTTACAATGCATGCACTTTGGCATTTTCATACCTAAAAAATAGAGAAAATGTAGACAAAGCACACAACATATTAAATGATGCAGACTGTAACAAAGCTTAGTAAAACAATCTGAAGAATTTTGTTTCTCAAATAATTTCAAATTTCTTATGAAAAAATCATTTTCTTCCAGATGATTAAATGCCATGCACATTTATTATGAAAAACAGAGTTATTTAAATTCATATTTGTATTCGGCAACAGGATTTCTATTTTGTGTTTCAAATTTTTCTCTTCAGAATATTAGAAACTGGAGTTTAAGGAAAGGGGGGGGGGGGATTTAAAAAAGTGCTGCAAAACTGGAATTTTTTCCAAAATGCAGGATTTTTTTTACCCTGAAGTTGGAAAAGAAGAACAGTTGGAAGTCTAAGGGATTTGGATAAAAAGGAATTTAATCCAGAATAAATTATCACAAAAGCAATATAACAGACAGTTTTATCAACAGGGTTGGGAAAAAACCCAATTTTTTTTTTTTTTTTTTTTTTTTTTTTTTTTTAAACCGGCTTTTTTCTTTGTTTAAACCAGGTTTTTTTTTAATCCTTTTATAATTACATGTTACATATTTATAAATAAAATTATTTCTAAAATATTCAATAAAAATTGATATTCCTTCTGAAAATAATTAAAACAAAGTAAATAAACAATTGTTGCTATACTTATATGGACATTGAAATCATTCAATTTTATTATTTTATTTAGAGATACTATTTTTTTTTATATTTAGTATCTACTTATATAACACACTAATGTATGCGGTATCAAAATTGATATTTTTATGCTGGGAGCGGCAAGAACTAGATGTAAATATTTACATAATAACAATAACACACATGCAAAAATCCAAATTAACAGTTCAAGTGAAGCAAGCAAATATTCATTACTGGTTACATATGTCAAGCAGTAGCTAGATTACAAAATAACAATGCATATGTGAAAAAGCAAAATCTTTCGGATCTTTTTATATCGTGTTTATCGCACATTTAAAAAAAAAGCCACTTTGCAGTGGGCTGAAGCATATTTTAGCCATTTCCTGTTTCCATACACGAAAAAGCAAAATGTTTCGTTTTGGTTTGATTAATGGCAACACTACTCTGGGCGATCTGTCGAGGATCGGGGGTGCCTTGGCAGGAGGACTTTATAAGGGATTCTAATGCGTATTCATGTTACATCTGGAGAAAACCTACCAAAACTCCAGACCGTTAGATTGACAGCAGCGTGATGGGACCTTCACACTTCGGCCATCTACCATTTTCAATGACATTACGACTGTGCCATGATGAGGACCACAAAATCTTTCAGATCTATTCACATGTCTTATGGCCACCATCAGCTTTTGTCATGATATCCCCCAAAATTTGTAGCAACCATAACCTAAATAAATTTTATGACAAATACTGTTAAAACAACGAAATATGATTTTCGTTGAAAGGACGCCAATAATTTGGACAAAACTGACTGAGTACATATGGTAAGGTATGGGGCAGCGAAGCTGGCCACCTTGGCAGTTAGTATAATATAATACAATAGTAATTGTTTACTACATTTTACATGGAATATTGCTCTTAGATTCATCAGTAATGATGGTGATAAGTTGTTCAAAATAATATTTTTAAGATTTAGAAATAAGCTGTTAAAACACAAAACCCCTATTTTAGAAATAAGTTAAAAATGCAGCCTATAATTTAAGTTTCATTAATAATTATAAAACAATAAGGTATCTATAGAGTGATATAAAAACTTATTGTTGATACTTATGAGGATAATTTTTAAATATATCAGAACATATTCTATCTGTAGTATTCGCACTTTTAAATTATTGTTTTAAAAAAAATATTTTTTTTTTTTTTAGAAAAAACCATTTGGTTTAAACCATGCCAACCCTGGTTATCAAGATTTAAATTGTTCAAGTTTAAAAAAATCATAGTAAATGACAGAAAAAATAATTAAAATATCACTTTCTGAGATTCAAGCTGTCTCTCTTTTTTTTATTTTAATGGAATATTTAACCTTATTGCCACCTACCACAGACCTATACTGATGATACATAGCTTTTAGTTCTCTCTATTAAAGAAAGGCAAGGAGCTTCCATTAAAATAAGATTCAATGTTTGAAAATTAAATTTAATAGTGTCAAAAAATGGTTGCTTTGCCCCTTAACGTTGTAACAAGGATACCAATTTTGATTTCTGAAATTTCAACTTAAATGTTATTTGCTATTATAATGAAATCCCATCATTAATAAAACAAATTTTAGCCTTTTACTTCTTCTTCTTAAAAAAATAAATAAACTTTCCATTTGTAGCATTTTGGTTTTAATGTAAAGGAGAAAAGAGACGGTTATGAGCAATTATTTAAAAAAATCAATAGTTGAAGGCAATACAATCATGGAAAAAAACTGTTAAAAACTCTCCTGATTTTTCCTTTCTTCAACTGAATTCTCCTGATTACATTTTAAAAAACTCTGAATGAAAATAAAATCGACAAAATTGTACTAACGTGCAACAGCTTCATTTGATTCTCTGTTGTCATTTGAAGGATGATTCTTTTCAATTGCAAAAATTTCCTCGGTAAATTTAACTTGGCAGTCTTCCAGCTTTGTTTCATCAATTCTAGATTTAAAAAAAAAAAAAAAAAAAAAAAAAAAAAATCTTCATTATTTTTAAGAGAGATATTGACTTTCTAAACAATAAGAATGCACTTTTTCAAGAAGGGGCTGTATACTGTACTTTGAAAACGGACAAAATACCAATTTTTATTGGCATAAAAAATGTGTCATACAAAGGAGATTTCAAATCAGAATGCTAATTACACATTTTGTGTTATTTAATATATTACCTACTTTTATTTATTAGTATACTATGCAATAATCTCCCTGAAATTTTTTGTCTGCCAGATGGCATAGTGAACAAGTGATGGCATAGTGCAACTGGAATCGAATGAATCCATTGAGAACAATATTCTCAACTTTTTGACAGCATTTAATAAAACTGCCAGGTGCACAGTCAAAAAGACCCAAGGAAAACTCTGCTCTGTAGACCTAATTTAGACTTTTCTCACAAATCAAACTGTATTTGAGTTATTATTCTATTCACCCTTTTTTAAAAACACAGCACAATTTAGTAATAAAAAGAGATAAAGGGACTTTTATTCAATAAATTAAGAATCTCTCTTATTTTGAATTGATTTCAAATGAATGATGTTGATATTTCTAGGCAATGTAAAATTAAGTTACTATAAAATGACTTAATACAGTAGACACCGGTTATAACGTACTCTCACATGACCTAAGAAAGTTGTACGTTATAGCCGAAGTACGTTATAAGCAGTACTGCTGGTAAGATTCAATATTACACAAAAAAAGGAAGTGGGCTGATAAATTCAATTATGATTCGTAATATGTGTTTTAAACACGTCTGATTTTTTTTTAAATTTAAATAAAACAAAGAAAATTCTTTATTACTTACAATTTTTATTGAGATAAATCTATATATATAAAAATCGTCTGTTCGTGTGTATGTGACTGAACTCCTAAACGGCTAGACGGATTTTTATGAAATGTGTGCGTGATTTGTGTGCGTGATTATGTTGATTCGAGAATGGTTTAGATTCACAATTGAATCCGGTAGGCAGAGCTAAAATTGCGTTACCACGAAATAGCACATTATCAAATGCCAAATTGCTTCATTGTTGCTACTGTATCATCAACAACAATGAAGATATTTGGCGCATTTTCAATTTTCCCATATCCTGCGGTTATACATTTGATTGTGCACCTTGAAAATGAACAGCGTGTTTATTTCAGTAATCAGACTGCTCTACAACGAGCAATAACTACCCCCAAAACTACACTAGCTGAGATTATCAAACTACGCAGCCTAAACTGAAAAATGACTATTTATATTGCCATGTTTGGCGAGTTCTCCCACATAAAATGATTTACACCTTTTAAACGAAATTTAGAGTCATGTGCATTTGAAAAACGTGAAACAGGGTGGAAATTATGTCAGTTTTACGCCACATTAAAAGCACGAGGAAGAACTGTGTGTAAATGTGTTTCTTAAAGTTCATAAATTTCCAAATTGCAAATAAGATCACTTGGGTAATACGAGCATAAAATTTCGAATGATGCCTTTTTTCAAACTGATATAAATAGCTGCATTCATTAGGTGGTTTTCTTCTGGGTTTGTTTGTTTTGTTGTTATTACAACGCTATGCAGGAGCGATCTACCTAGGATGGAGGCCTTGATCGGAACACTTTCTTAGGAGTTTTAAAGCGTATCCACGTTTCAATTGGAAAAAAACGACCAAAACTCTACACCGTTAAATAAACAGCCAGGTGATGGGTCCCAAACCCAGGATCTTTACACTTCAGAGGTGTACAATTTTGAGTGTCTTATCCACACAGCCATGTGCTTTCTCCTGGAAGTATTTTCATCAAAACTGTCCAGATTATTACAGCTTGAAATTTTCGTATTTAATACGTGTGTACAGGACGTCTGCCCAGTCCGCTAGTAATCTGTAATTTTCTATGTTTTAAATGGGCAGATGCTACTTTAAAAATACCATTTTGAATATGCATAATAGACTTTTGTAGAATCTCTGCATCAGCACTGTTGCATGTAAAAAATCCATATACTGTTTTTGCAGCATTTAATGCATTGGGTATGCTTGGTATAGGCTCCTCTGTTTCTTCTTCACTATCATCAGAATCATTATAAGAGCTTTTCAGGAGGCATTTACATTGATGAATGACAAAAAACATGGTTTTGTTCTTAGCCCTACCTAGCAGGTGAAAAAGATAAAAGATCGCTCCCTTCATTCATACACAATTCATCTCGCTAGAGAATCTGAAAACTGACAACGAGTGTTTTTGAAGATACTGAAATTTCCGAGAACAAGGAAATAAAATTCTTAAGAAAAGCAAAATTTTATTTTTGGCTTTGGTATAAAAAGTACATTATAGCCTAAGTACGTACTTTTGTTAGTTATAACCAGGTACGTTATAACCAGTGCGCACTGTAATGGTATCTCTATTCATTCATTGGAATGTGATAAAATATGCTCTACTTTCTACTTTGTTCAGTGAAATTCAAAAAGTTATTTCTAGAAACAAAACTGCAATAAGAAAACAGAGCTATTTCAATGAGTAATTTAGTCCACAAATAACAATGAAACATGTTCTGGCATTATTTATGTTTAATTTAAATATAATTTTTCATTTATTCTATTTTATGTTCACAATGGACAAGAAAACTAATCAGCAAAAGTCAGAAGCAGATACACAAATTTTGGGAGGAAGAGGCTGGTTTTCTAAAAAGCTAATTTGACTCAAAGAAAATGTATAATAAAGCAAAATGCCACCTAAATCAGTGTAATTTTTGAGGAGGGGATAATTTAATAAAAAAGTTTACTTGATTTAACTATAATGTACAGGAAATCAAATCACTTCCTTGAAATTTAATTTTTTTTATTGGGGGGGGGGGGGGTGAAGCTCCCTAGACCATTTCCCCTCTCCTGGATGTGTAACTGGCAAAAGCAGCTTCTGGAATACTTTCAATAAAAGTGCAAATACTCATACTTAAAATCTAATAGACAACATGAACTCAAAAACCTTCTTTAACAAGATTCAAATTCACTTTTAAAATGTATCTGTACTTAATAAATTTATTTAGTTTTTTAATCCACCTTGCAAACCCTTTAGGCAAACTCCCACAACTACAAATGAGGTCATGCTTCAAAGATTGAATACCACTGATATAACTGATACATACCCCATGAACAATGTTCCAATGAGTGAACTCTTTGTTCTGCTTTTTTTCTTGCCTGTCACCTCAAAATCATACCAGAAACCTCTCTCATTAGGATCTTCAATGTTGTAATTTATCATAACTCGATCTCCTACTTTCACGTCATCCAGCTTCAATAGCTTTCGGGCTCTAGGACGTATCAAATGCAATGGGAGATCTACAGGTTCTTCTGTGTCTTCGTAACTGCAAAATAAAAGTTCAAATTCAGTACAGTCACCTCAAATTCATATCCACTCTTCATATCAAGAGTGCAATTTAAAGTAAACTCACTTAACACACTTGCTTAAATCTAATATATCAAATTAAACCAGCCATTTAGAACAACTACACCCATTGAAAAAATCATATAGTGAAACCTCTCCGAGCAGTCACGCCTGTATAGTGATCACTCCTCTAAACGGCCAATTTTTCATGGCACGGATTTTTTGGCTCATAGACTTAATGTTAAAATAACCTCTATCTGCAGCCACCTGACCCCCTTTAAATGGCCACCAAGTGGGATCGCCCATCTCATTTTTCGGGAAATTCTACTCACTCCATGCTGTAATTTTGAGAGGAAAAACTCAAGGTCAGGTTTATGGTCGAATATAAGTCCCGGGAATAACTGGAATTGAATCTGTTATCTCTTTTGTATTCTCCCCACACCCTTAAGATGGGGAATCCCTTGGACATCAGGTGTTGAAGTTGCCCTACAAATGAATTTTTGTCCTTTTCAGGCACTCATTCTGTCCCTGACGAGGAATTTCCCAATGTTTGTAATGGCGAGCAAGCTAAACTTTCAACACAAGCGACTTTAGGGAAAATCGATGAAATTACGAAAATTCCGAAGCGGTTACGAACTAACCGGTTAGAGATCTGCTTTTTAAAGTAAAAAACAAACTGGAAAAAAATTGTTGTTTCAAAGAAATGTAAAAACTTAAAACAGACACAAATTGTATCATTTTTTACAAAAAAATGTAAGAAAGCATTAAATAAAGTACTATTTTCTCTTTAGATAAGTTTTATATTTCATTTTAAATAAGGAATATGTGCCAGACTTGTTTATATTACGCATTATAGCATTTATCTTATAATAGTAAATAAAACCCTTGAGAGTGGCCACCCCCTTTGAGCGGCCAAATATTCTTGGTACGGCAGGGTGGTCGCTCAGAGAGGTTTTACTGTATTACAGAGCAGGAAAAATACAATTTGAAGGTAGGGGCCGTGGTAGCCCAGTGGTTAAGGCACTGGACTCGTAACCGGAAGGTTGCGGGTTCCATACCGGAGTACCACTAAAGACCAACGTGTACATGCGGTGTACATGCACGTTAAATCCGTGGTTCCGAAAGTCCTCTCGGCGGTCGATAGCAGTTTCCGAGGGGTGCCAATATTCAGAAGTCCCTCCACCTTCTGATGAGGTTCCAAATTGTGGCGGGAAATTCTGGGAAGGACGTATATGTAGCTCTAAGCGACACATTCAGTGACGCGAGCTGTCCTCTCCTGGCAAATAAATTTGAAGGTAGAAGTGCTGTGATATAGTAGTCTTTTTTTCTAAATTATTAAAATATTCTTAGAAAACATGTTAATATCATTTCTATTTACATTCATGCTTCACAAAATCATAGCTGTGATCTTGTAATAATTTGTATGTCACCAAGACAACTTAATGGCCAATAGCTGCTCTAACAAACAAGTACTGTTGCAATTAATAATTCAGTAGCAAGTAATCTTCAATAACGTCTGGCATGTTCGTATCACTATCTTGTTAATGTGCAGAGGAAAAAAAACAAAAGCAATCATGACTTAACATCGGAGTGCTACAGAGGTTTAGACCTTACGTATCGGGAAAAATTGACTTTTGTATCAGTTGTGTAGGCTTTCTGTATAAGAAAAATAATTTTGTATCAATTTTGCCGTCTTTTGTATCACAAAAATACTACTTTTGTATCGGTTTTGCAGACTTTTGTATAAAAAATATCTGCTTTTGCAAATTTTATATTTAAAAAGAAAATTTTACATTTATCAATTATGCAGACTTTTGTATCGCTTATATATTATTTAATTTCCTCTCCCGTCTCTCCTCCCTCTGAAAAGCAAAAAGTTAAAAAGAAAAACAATGTTATTAGTAAAGTTGATTATTATTATTTTTTTTTTTTTAATGGGCAATTTCAAGTCAGTGTTATACTGGTGTTTCAATTTGTTTGATTAACTTCTGACTGATCATCCCGCGATTTCCACAAGCAACTCAAATGTAGCAAAATTTGCTCATCCCGCGATTTTCACGGGCAGGTGTTTTTCTTCCTGTATTGAGGAGAGCATCCCGCGTTTTCATCGTTTAACTAGTGAAATAAATTAGATTTAAATATTAGTTTCTCGTGATAAAAATCTATATAAAAACCTTTTCTTGAAAGAAAAAAATGCACAATTCAATTCTCCAATGTATATAGATTTGAAATATATATATATATATATATTTAAAAAAAAAAAAAATTAAACAATTTTTGATGCGATTTTGGTCCACAAATTGAACAATGAGAGGGTTAATGGGCTGTATTTTAAAGTATTGACTTCTTCATTATACTACCAATAACAGAAAGTTTTCTAATGAAAGGTAGTTTTTTTTTATATTATATATCTATACACTGTATCCACTTTATTTATCTGTAATACAAAGCTATTTTTCTCCTCCAATTATAACTTACAATTGCATAAATTATCTTTTCACTAAATTACACTTAAATATTCCACTAGTAAAATACATGAAATTTTAAATATATATTCCTAATATTACATTAAAGTTTATTTTAGTAATTTTCATAAGATAAAACAAATATATAAATACTAAACAGATAATTTAAGTAATTCTAAATTTAAGTAATTCTTTTTGTAATATAGAAGAGTATAATATTTAAAACTATTTTATAAAAAAGGCTATTAGCCATGTTAAGTAAAAGGATAATTCGATTTTGTCCTCTGGGAGAAAATGTCTTACCTCCTTTTCCTCTATTGTTTTTGCAGTGGTCTTGAAAATCATAAACATACATGTTACATACAGTAAAACCTTGCTATAATGATATTCGTTACAGCAATAAATCCCTCCATAACAATAGAATTTTGCAGTCCCACGGAATTTCTACAATATAATCTCTCCTCAATATAACAATACATCCCTCTAAATTATTTTATTTGGCCCCTTAACTAACATTGTATCAAGGATTTACTGAATTTGAATTCAATGTTGAAAATAAATGATTATCCACAAGTGAAAAAGGGAAATCCATAATTTCATTTTAACATTTTGACGAGTCTTTATGTGAAAAATGCAACCATATCTTAAACCTTGTGTTACACGTATGAATGAGTAGCTCATGAATGAACTAGTTCCAATTCATGGGGGTGCAGAATAGGTCTGAACATGCAATTGAAGCTTGGGGAAATTCTGAGATGTAAGGGAAACTTTTGCCCAAAAGTGCATTTAAGAAAGGAAAAAAAAAAAAGGTATTTTAGTAGAGATGCAGTTGTCATCAAAAGAAGCTAGCCTGTTGAGAACAGCAATTCTTTTGCTCATGCTACCCATTCCTCTCATTTCAAAGGTACATAGTATGAGGAATCTCTAATGTCACCTATCAATGTGAAATTACTTTTTCATTCACCAAATGTTAGGCTTTTTTTATAGTTCTAATAGTCTAATCTAACTGACTGATTCGAATGACGACTAGGAAGAGTTCACCAACCCATTTAGCAAAAAAATAATTTGGCTAAAAAGATATAAATGAGTACCAAAAAAACATTTACATAGAATAATTCAAACTCTGCAAACAATTCATCATGAGCTAGTTACAGAGGGGGAAAACGTTTAAATACTTCACACAAAGCAAAATAATATTTGAAGCTTTAGATATTAGTACATTTCACAGAGAAATAAGCATTTATAATGTATCTATAGTATCTATGTATAATAGTGCAGCAAATATATAAAAAAAAAAAAAAACAGTTTTAATAAATATAACAGAACATGTTTTCAGGCTCAATATCTTGAGGTTCAACTTGTTCAGAGGTTAGGTTAAACTAACTGACAGTTCAAAAGGTTTTTCTCTTCTTTCTTGGTCAATTACTAAATAAGTCACTAAAACCCACAATGAAAAGAAATACTAAAAAATTCTTATTAATGGGGATAATATATTCATTTCCCGGCACAAAGAGCACAGGGGGGTGAAAAAAGAAAATGCAGACTGAAATATAAAAGAAATTTAATTATCATTTTAAAATAAAATTAACTACAGATTGAATAAGTTAAAATGATTGCTTAAGAATATAAAAACTGAAATTAAATTTGGTGATTATATTACTTTTTATAAAAATTAAATTTTACAGTTAAAAACACCAAAAATATTTTGGTGTTTTGAATATCAAACAAGCATTTAAATACTAATAGTAGTAATAAAGAATAGAAAATCAAATTATATAAAATCCCTAAAAAATTTATAAGCAGATTCTGAAAAAACACAACAATAACTCCCCCCCCCCCCCCCCGACACACACACAACTTCTGCTCGAGACAACTAAAAATATATGTTGGCAACACACATCTGGCTCTTAGTTGACATATGCAGCTCCTTTCAACACATGTGACTAGAAAGTTTTTCCGAATTCTTAAAATTTTAGTCACTGTGTATAAGTATAGGATATTTTTTTAAGCTTCTAAAAACATAGAACACATGATTCACACATAACAGCTTTTAGACCTGTTTTGGATGACAGAAAATTAGATAAAGAATGTTTTCCTTTAGAAATAACTTAAAAATAGATATAATATAAATAACACTTTTAGTTAAGTATTTATGCAATATACATACTCTTCAAAAATGACTGTATACACAAAACTATCTTCGTCACATTTTTTACTACATGAGCTACTTCCTTTTTCTTCCATAGGAGAATTTTCAGCAGAGTGCAAAATGTTCTTTGAGATTTTATCAGCTGCTCTGATTGCTGTAACCTTGGCTTCAAACCATGCACCATTAGTAGAATCCTTGGCATCAATTAAATCGCCAACCTAAAGATAAATAACTTTTGTAACACAAGATAAAAACTTTTCCTCTTGATCGAATTTTTTAATTCAAATTGGGATACTTATCTGTTAAGTGCATGTCACCAAAACTTGGCGATTTTTCTCTAGTAGTGAAGGGCAAAGCTTGGCAACCTTATTTTTCTGGTAATCTTTGCTTAATCATGCTGAGCATGTGTTTGAATAGCAAACTAAAGCATTTTGTTTCTGTTTTGTATTCATACACAGTTGTATATGCATAGTACTGCATTCAAATTACTTGATGTGTTTCTAGACATTTCTTTTGAATGGAAATGGATGTATAGGTTTTTGTGCATATTAATTCAATTAAGAATTTCTTTATTTTTTATGAAATTGTTATTTTGTAGATATAATCTGAAGTTCGCTGAGTGTTGGTTCATTTTTATTTTGTTGCATGCATATGAATTTATGGTTTTTGCCGACAAATGTTGGATTCTGTTAAGTATTTTCAAAACTATGAAATTCTACCTCCGTATATGGATTGTCCAATCTCGCATAAAATAAGACGTTATACTTAAAATAGTCGTATGTTTGGAAATGTGATTTGAGATCTTGCAGATGCAGTGTTAGTATTCGAACAGGTAATTGGTCTGAAAACTCTAAGTTTTACAACAGCATTACGCTTTACTTAATGTTGGTGTGAGGATTTCATGTTCATTAAATTTTATGTTTCATCAACAGATTTATAGCTGATATATGTAAAGGTGAGTCGGTTTTATATTTTTATTTGAGCAATTTTGTGTTACAATGTTTGTTTTTAATGCATTGAAAGTGCTAAATGTAAATAAATATCCTGTAAGCACTTGGTGACATTGAAAAAACAGCATCATAGCTACTTGGCAACTAAACAAAAAAAAATTGCCAAAAAACACACACACACACACACACACACACACAAAGGCCAAATTTCAGTGGCAATCACTTAAAAGAAAACTACCTAGATTAAAATAGAGAAAATAATTTTAAAAATTCAAATTACTCTATTTTAAATAAAGCTATGCTGTAAGAAAAAAAAATAAAATAACTAAAATGAAAGTGTTCATTTTAAAACAAATGAAAAAATAATTTTTAAAAATTGAATATTTGGACTTATTTAAACCCTGATTATGCTGTATGCAAAATCAGTACAGATATCAAATGTGCAAAATCAGTGTAAATATATACAGCATTATGTATGCAAAGAAATCATAAGTGTTACCTTAAAGTATTTGCTGACGCTCTCGTTTTCATTTGACTTCTTTAAATCTGATAGCTGTTGAATGAACAAAAGAAAACCATTGAACAAAATAAACATTATATAAAACTGATGTTCAACAAAGATTTACCAAACATTTATCAAACCAAATATAATGGATCAAAATCAATTTCAAATAAAATATTTCATATTATTTCAGAATATGTGCACTTATATTAAATACCATAATTCATTCTTTAATTAGTATAACTATATCAATATATACAGAGAAGATTGTCTATTAGTCCAGGCAAAATAGAAAAAAAAAAAAAATTCTGAAATGGACAACACATGACTTCCTTGAACGTCTATTAAATCAAAAATATTTTTGGCGCACTTCATCTAAACTCATTTTTTTTTGAAAGAGATAAAATACTGCAGTAATACTAAGGTTTAGCGATTTCTAGCCAAATACTTTGATATTGCCAAGCTGAGTTCAGTTTGAAAGATTTCCTTCTGACACTTTATTTGGTGATATTTCACCAAAAGCCGACAAGCTTGAGATATACATTTTTAGAAAGTGAATATATCAACCTTTCAAGTATATTAGGCAAGTTGGAGTGTATAGGCTGATTATTTTACCAACTATGCGAAAAATTCCAGCTCTGGAATTTTTCGCATAGTTGGTAAAATAATCAGCCTATACACTCCAACTTGCCTAATAAGCTTGAGATAGTTTGCGAGATTTTGAGGATAGCCAAAGTAGTAATTGACCACTGACTTTCAATGAATTGAATATATCCATCACATTAATTTATTTAAAGTCATTTGGCTGACCCTGCAAATAAATTACCCAGTCGATTGCAGTCAAAAAAGATAATGAAAACAGATATTAAAATAAATCTAAATACAAAAGTTCAAATTTCTACAGGTTTTAGAGTTATGCAAAATACGAAATAATTTCGTGCCAAATTTTGCAATATTTCGGCAAAACTCGCCACAGTCAATGGCATATGGCCAGATCTTAAGCATGGACCAAACAATGACTGACTATCACCAAATTTTGAGATATTTTGCCAAAACTCGCCAAGGATGATGACAAATGGCGATATTTTGGACATGGACCAAATGACTGACTATTGCCAAATTTGGCAATATTTCGGTAAAACTCGTCAAGGTTGACGACAAATGGCGAGATCTTGGACATGGACTAAACAATGAGATTATCGCCAATGACGATAACAAATGGCAATATTTTGGGCATGGACCAAATGACTGACTTGCCAAATTTTGCAATATTTTCGCAAAACTCGCTATGGTCGATGACAGATGGTGAGAATTTGGGCATGGACCAAACAATGATAGCAGCTGTAATATATTGAAGATGTCCATAGGCGTTAATGTATTGAAATTCTTTTGGGTGATCTTGTAAATAAACTGTCCAGTAGATTGGAACCAAAAATCGACATGCACAACTAGATGTTACAGCAATCTTATATATGGAATTTCAACATTCTACGACTAATAGGTACGTGACCATGATTGGACCATTACCTATTTATAGGGTAAGATAATATTGTTCTTGAAATGGATGCATGTCCCTAAAATTGCCATTGACCGTAATGTATTGGACATCTTTTGAGTGTTCCTATAGCTGAACTATAAATGATAAAGACACTTTTTCTGATGAAGAAATTTATTTTGTAACCCTTAACAGCATGTTATCACTTCTGAGACGTTTCAAGTAGCCTAATACCTCTAAAATATGCTTTAATGAATTTCTGCCCATAGAGCGGAAAGTATTTCGAATCTTCTGGGTGGTTCTGTAGATGAACTATCCAGTCGAATGGAACCAAAAGGGGAGGTGTACAACTAGATATTACGTCAATCCAAAATATAAAGTTTCAACATTCTACGACCAATCATTTTTGAGATATGCGAGTTTAATGAATTTCGGTCCATAGTGCGTAATGTATTTTGAATCTTTGGGGCGGCCCTGTATATAAACTATCCATTCAATTGAGACCAAAAGGGGAGGTGCACAACTAGATGTTAGAACAATCCTAAATATAAAGTTTGAACATTCTACGACCAATAGTTTTTAGGATATGCGAGTTACATACATACGTACGTACAGACGGCATGGAAAAACTGGCCAAAATAAAGACTCGCAGCTGGTCAAAATGAAATGCAGGCGCATTTATATGATTGTGGATGCTAGCTTACGATGAGATGCATCGAAAAAATTCTTAAAAGTAAATTTAGAGGTAGTCAAAATCAGTTTTCGTCAAAATTTGGCTCCCGAAATTTTTCGGGATCACATTACATTTTATACTCCATACAAGGAACTAAAATCAGAAAATGGGAGGGGGATATTTAAAGTTTTGAAACATTCGAAAAACATTCTTGGTAGGTTAAGTAGCAAGAAAGAGATAAGTTCCCTCCTCTGGATGTGCCAGCTGAAATTAAGTTTTGGAGCAATTTGTGGTGCAAGAAAAAAGACATTTTTGGAGCAATTTGGAGCAAGAAAAACAGATTAGTGGAGCAATTTGGAGCAAGAAAAAGTCACTTTTGGAGCATAAGAAAGTCAGTTTTGAAAAACAAAATTTATTTTTGGAGGGAAAGGGAAAAGTCATTAAAGAATGCCAATCAAAAAAATGAAAATTAAGGAGGTTCTTAAAAACTCAGCTTATAATAAAAAGCATTTTTTTTTTTGGGGGGGGGGGGTCAGAAGCTTATGAAATAAATAAATTCAGTTATTTTATACATTGCTATACAAAATATCTATTTTAAATCAAAAATACAATATTTACTAAACTATACAAACCCATTTATGCCTAGCATCCCCTTTTTGGGACAGCATTTTCACTATCAGTCAGAAGCGTTATTTATTTTTCCTAGCCTCTTTATTCACGAGTATAGAACCTTAACTCCACATAATATTTTAACATGACCCAGTAGGATGTTGACATTTCAATTTTTATACATAATGATTTTAAAAGAAATCATCCCTTGCTCAAGAAGTTGACATCAGAAATTTATCTATTATTGCTGGTATTAGCAAAAAATCGAAGAAAGTCTCAAAAATATCTGGGCACAAATGGGTTAACTACCATCAGTGGCTAATAAAAAATTTGGTAACAAAAAATTACAAATTTATATTAAATTAAATTTAAAACAGAGGTCAATTTTTACTCTTAAGGCATTGGAGGTTTAAACAAAGGGAGGCCAAAGAAAAAATATTCATTTTTAAGATTAATAGAGAAAGATTAAAATTAGAATGCTTAGAATGTGTGATGACTTTTGTAAAAACTCGGGAGATTTACAAACATTTAAACATACATGGAAAAATTAAAAATGTAGCAGGTTTGCTGAATTTGGAGCATAAATGTCCAAAAACGATCTTTTTGTAACAGATTGGCGCATCGGGATTGATTTGGCACAATTTGGAGCAGCTGGCACATCCCTGGATGTGTCACCCTCTACTGCCCTTTGGCTCCCTATTGGGCAGACTCTTGTCCTTTTAAAGACAAATCAGTTCAGTATTACCCAAACATGACAAATCAAAGAGCAAGTTATTCGACACCTGAAAATTCTGTAACTAACCAAACTGTAACTCTCAACAGTGACAATAATGCAATATCAGAGGAAAATGATTATCATGGCCCTAATGAAGGTGGGGTTGGGTGGACCCTTGGGTCCAGACTGCCAGGCCTGCCAAGAGTGAGGGACAGAAAAGGCAATCGCCGCCGGACTGGACTTTAGGAGGGGAGGGGATCATAACTGGATGAAAATTTATCATGTATAAGGTTTTGTTTTAAATAAGGTAAGTCAAATGTAGCCATTACTAATAGAGATGTACCAAATACTCGGTATTCAGCCAAATTTTTATCGAGTACTCTGTAATTACTCTGTATTCGACCAAATTTTGACCGAGTACTCAGCTACTAACGAGTAGATGTAAAAATGTTAGTATTTTTAAGCATTATTAAAATAATTTTGTCAAACATTAGAACTGATTTGAAAAAAAATCTTAATATATACTTTCTAAAATAAATATGTAAAAATAAAAGTTAGTCACTTTTAAAGCTGTAGGAAAAGACCTTTGACAAAGAAATAATTGATAGAAAAAAGTATAGTGAAATATATTGAAAAAAGATTTAAATAATTAATTTTATAAATTGCAAATTATGATTGTAAAAACACCAATAGTTCTATATTTTTAAGGTTATATGATTCTTTTTTAATACATATGTAACCTGCTTGATGTAAGCAGAGTTAGACAGTGCACACAAGAATTCCTTAGCAAAACTGGAAAGTTTATTGCATTTCCACCAGACAAATGGACTCTCAGTTTTTTTAACCCTTTTTTTTCCCTTCTCAGAAACGTTTTTTCTTTTTTTATTTATATCTAGGGACCGTATTTATATGCACAAAAAACTAGAGAAATATGAGCATAAACATGCAAAAATATGCATAAACAAAATGTAAAATACTCAAATTTGGTTAAAAAATAACAGAATATCCATTAACATATAAAAAGATACATATTTCCAAACAAGAAAAATTTTTTAACATACATGCCTAAGTCCAAAAAATAAGAATTATTTGTTACATACAATAACTACATATTGCTTTAAATGCTCAAATACTAAGGAATGGCCATTTTCATGAAGAATACTCTTAAATATTAAAAAAGATCTATCTACATCACATGATACAATTGGCACATATTTGTAGCTAGATAGATCGTTTACATTCATTTCTTGACTGTTTGATGACTCTTCAAAAGAAGATTCTCCCTCCAAAATTCGTTCAATGATCCTGAGCTCTTTAAAGTCAGAATTTTTTTCAAGCACGTAAGAAAGTTTCTTTTATCAGATCCAATATATCCCATTAAAATGTTTTCTCCGAAGTATTTGTATATTGAATTGATTGGGAAAGTGTCAGTTGCTGAGATTCAAGAGCTAAAATTGTCTTCGGCAAAAGAGAAATTCGGCGATATTACCAGTATGCCATCTTTAGTAGATGATTGCATGAGTAACTCTTGTGCAGTTTTTATCGACACTGCTTCATTTGAATCAAGATTGTTACAACAAATGTTTTGATCAGATCGAAATTATCAGCATAGTACTGCACTGTTTGGATCCATGTTCCCCATCTTGTGACCACAGGTTCTGGAGGAAAGGGTATATCTAGCGAGGCTTTGAAAGCCTGTGAATGAGATGAAGCTTTCAGGAAAATCTTTTTCATGCTTGCGATTAATTTATCGACATTTAAAAAGGTTCTTCTCACCATTTCACAAACTCTGTGAAGAGCATGAGCGAGGCAACTTACATGTAGCATCTTTGGAAACAAAACCTTCAGGTTCTTCCTAGCACACATCATGTAGGGTGCCGCATCTGTCACAAACAGAAAAACTCATTCATGGTGCATCTGCCTGTCCTATAATAATTCTAGAGCTCTGCAAAAGAACTGAGAGACAGTAGATGCATTTGCTTTTTCAAGCTGTTCGCAGGTGAGCAGATAACTTTTGCTGCAGTCTTCATTAAGCTTGCCAATCACTACATTTGCAATATACCTTCAAATAGATAGCATCAGTTGTGTCATCTATGGATATCCAGAACTTGGAAGTGACAATTTCCTGGTGAATAATAGAGATGGTTTTGTTATATTTTTGACACAATATTTTTTCAGTATTGACTCATCAGGAACTCTACTTGACGTGTAAGTTTCAATGAATTTCTTGAGTTTTTAATTTTTTAGTTTATATATGGGTATATCAGCACTCAAAAAAGCTTCGCACATTGTTATGTATTTCTCCATGGCTCCTTTCCGTCACTTCTACTTCCACTACTGTAATTACTTATCTTGAATCTGGCAACAGATTTTGCACACCAACTAGTTTTCAGTTCCTTTTTTGGACGTTCCCTCTCCCATCGAATGTAACCGGTATAGATGTTTCTCTTTGTAAATAAAATTGTTATTGTTAATTAAAAATGCCTATCAAATCCTTCAAATCTTAAAAAAAAGGGGGGGAGGGGCTGTCAGTCTACGGTTCAGAATTTAAAAAGAGGGGGAAATGAATGTTTTATCAATGGTAAAAAGGTGAAAAATTTTTGTCTGTTAGATTTTTTCATTCAACAGTTTTCATTTCAAATTGCAAAAATTTACCCAGTAAGTAATCTCAGTATATAATACACAAATCCAAGGAAAACTGATCTCCCAGATTCTATAGACGTCGTTAGCAGCTGCTGCTTTTCCTCCTTCTTCAGTTTCGAACGTTCAAGAGCTTCTTTATACAATTTTATTTTTACATGTTGATTTAAAGTGAATGTCCAAGCTGAAGACTTTTTTCACAGACCTTGCAAAAAACGATATTTGCATCTTGAAAAAATATATCTTTTCCAAACTTTGGTAAAAATTCTGAATAAGACATCTTATCTTTAGGCATTTTGTTTCACCTATATAGATACCTGAATAACACTACTTGCCCAAATGCACGCCAGACTCAGTAGAGAATTTCTATGCTCTGTCAAAAAAATGGAACTGCTTTTAGGAGCAGTATAAGTTTGTCATAACAAAATTTTACTATGTATTCTAAAAATTAGTTGATGAGTATGTTTAAGTAATTTGCTAAGCTTGATCAAGTGAAGCAGTGAGTTTGATCTCACTAGTTATCTGAAACTAACTCTCAATTAATTATTGCCAGTCTAGATACATGCTATTGGAAAATTTTTTGACACACTTCACATGAAAGAGTATACCTATATGCAGTTTTTCATCTAACCATATTTTAAAATAAGAAGCTTTAATGATTAAGTTTATAAATAATGTATCAATCTGAACACATTCTTTTTGACAAATTAAATAATAAAATTTAAAATAATACAATTATATCCTATGTATGCAAAAATTTAATATGACTTTTTAAGTGTTATTTTTTATTGAATTTTTGTTAATTTAAAAGGCAATTACGTATGTTTTTCATTTCAAAAGAAGAAAAATTCTTCATTTGCTAGTCAGTGATCCTTTTTATACCACTACTCGGTATTCGGTTACTCGGCCAAAATACTACTCAGTATATCACTAATTACTAGTAATCCTAAAGTTTAGCTCTTTTAGTATGAAATATAATACATATATATGGTACTTAACTCTTGTCGTTTTTAAGTAACAATTTTACAAATATAGTTTGGACATAAAATAGTTACCATAATTACTCCTCATATTTGCATGTTAAATTACTTCGTAAAAAGAATATGGGTAACAAATAATAGAGCAATTTTAATGCAGCACACAGGTGGAAAAAAAGAGGGGGGGAGGGGCTGTCTCTGATTCTGGGTCGAGGGCTCCTAATTGGATGTGGGGGCCATGATGACTACTTACTGTGTCTGGACACATAGCTCAAAATAGACCACACATTTCCCAACAAAAATCTAAGAATTTTAACAACATTATTGAGAATGAGGTTCCCTGTACTACTGACACAGTGTCAAGTTTATATGTTCTTTAAAAAAAAAAAAAAATCTAATCAATATTAGTCTACGGTTCAGAATTTAAAAAGAGGGGGAAATGAATGTTTTATCAATGGTAAAAAGGTGAAAAATTTTTGTCTGTTAGACTTTTTCATTCAACAGTTTTTATTTCAAATTGCAAAAATTTGCCCAGTAAGTAATCTTTCTCTTAAAAATTCTTTAAAATCTGCAATTTTAAGTATGATTTTGAAAGAAAGCTTATTTCGAAAAGAAAACTCTGTAGTTTCTGATATATATAAGAAATATGATTTAAGGTTTAGTCAGGCATAGCCCCTATACTCATTATGTTACAATCATCTGGACTAGTTCATTTAGAAACTGCTTTATATAAAACCTTGAAATTTGGTGAATAGGTATGAAAATGATCATTTCATAAAATGACATAAATAAAAAAAATACTGAGATAGCTTCTAATATATTTTATTTTTCATTTGAAACCCTTGTCAATGCCTGTGCAGTGGTGCCATCTGGAGAATGAAGGAAAGACATAAATATTTCAAATGAAAAATAAAATGTATCAGGCACTATCTTCGTGTTTTTATTTTATGTCATTTTATTAAATGATCATTTTTGTACCTACTCACCAAATTCCAAGACTTTATACAAAATAGTTTGGACTGGTCCAGATGATTGTAACATAGAGGATATAGGGGCCGTTCCTTACTAGGACTTCGCCTTAAGAAATATAGTTTTCGGACAAAAATGCTTGCAATAATGCAAAATGCACAAAAGATGGCTGAGAACTGCACAAAAACATAAAATAACTAAAAAACTGAAAATTGGACCTTTTTTTTTTTTCCATAATAACTCTTTCTCGTCCTTTTTAGTCAGTGTGCCAGATTTGGTCCAGATCTGAAGAACGGTCTAGGCACCGATAACGAACAGACAAACAGACAGGCAGGCAAGAAGGAAAACTATTTTTTTATGTATATATAGATAGATAAACAATCATGTATGTACATTGGCAAAGCGTCTGGTTCCAGAGAAAAATAATAAAGGAAATAATTTATAAAACTGAAACTTTAAAAATATCTTAAAACTGGGATATATTCCATAAGCAGGTGCAGGTCACCAAGTCAGATACATTGCCAAAACTTACAATAAGTAAACAGGTGTGTCAGCATTGCCAATCGAGATGAGGTATTTAGCAACGCTTTTGCAGAATTGTGTTGTTATTTCAAAATATCAATAACAATTATGTGATTGGTGAAAGAAACTAACTGGGAAACGAGTAAGTTTGAAGGAATTATGTAATTGGTTGAAAGTATTAACTGATGATAACCCTGAAAGTGAAGTTGTACAGTTTAGTTTTTAGTTTGCGGTGCAGTTTTTGAATGTTCTCTGAATTTGCTTTTAGGAAGTGAAATTCCTTGTTGCTTTTACATTAAATGTAGATACATTGTATAGAAATGTAATGAATTTGCTTTATTATAATATGTGTCATTTGTTAATCATCAATAGACTGAATTTTGTTAAAAAGCTGAAAATTCTTGTTGATTGAAGAATATTTTAAGTGCCTGTGTTGGGCTAAAATTCTTCGGCATATTTGAATGATCTTTGATGGATTTAATTTGTGAAAAAGGTATATGGTTGTGATTGTGTGTAATTAAGGCTAACCTGCGCAAGGGGTATCTGCCTAAGATGAGGGATGCCTTGGTAGGAGGACTTTCTAAAGAGTTCTAATGCATATTCACTTCAGAGCTCATTCTAGGCGGGGTCAGCGGGGCGCCGCACCTCGATGCCCTTTTCATAAAAAAAATCTGCCCTGCTGCCTTTTGATTTATGTTAGTGCCCCGATGATGCTAAACTAAATACTCTCTTTTGCCCTCGAAGTTCGTTTTTTCTTTTTTTCTTTTTTCTTTTTTTTTCTTTTTTTTTTTTATCTTCTCATGTGTACGGAAGTTTTTTCAGCCCTTTTATCTGCTCAACTGTATATTGGCTGCTCACACATAACGTGCTACTGGCACTTGAGAAAGGAATGGAAGGAATTTGCTGTGGACACGGAGGCATTTCTATGAATTGCCGATACACGCCCCTTTATTGCACCTGTCTTTGAAAGTACTTCAAAGATCTATGGTGAAACGAAGAAGGGGGGAAGGGGGGTATATGGACGTCTAGCACCGATTCTTGGTTTACTCCTTTTGTGTGTTCCACATGCAAGTTTGGTGTTTTGATGGATTGCCGAACCCTGTTGAAAACAAACAATCTCATAAATCGCACAATATTTATTTCGCAACATTATTTTTTACAAAATATCTCGGTAATTTTTGTTTGCCACATTGTTTTAGCTTTTTCTTTCAACGCCTTTTTAATTAAAGTTACTGTCATTATTTCTTGCGCCGTATCAAACCATGCTGCTGACATCGTTCAATGAACTAATCAGTCTATCAATCCGAATTTTTTCATCACGTACCTCACTTTCACTGATTTTATTTGTAAAAGCTCATTACAAAAGGATTAACTCCTATGGAGGAAAAAAAAGGAACAAAAAACCCAGCATATGCTCTCAAATTACGACATACATAACAAAAACACAATATTTTACAGCTGCAGTAGCTAGTATAGAAGAGAGGATGGGGAGAAAAAAAAAACAACTTGGTCAGCTGGCTCTGTTTATTTAAATCTTAAAGATTCCAAAGCGGCAGCGCGGAAGGAAAAAAAAAATGCCCACATAAGAGCAGAAAGACTGATAACGGATTATTGAAATCTAGTGAGTCGTGACCTACTTTCCGGCTCGACATTCCAAAGATTCAACTATTATCTCAACGCAAGAGGTGGGAAGCAAAGAACAACACTCGATTTACTTTTTTTTTAACCATTCTCTTGTATTATTTTTTATTATTCTTCCAACAGATTCAAACACATAAATTAAAAACTTTGTTTTAAAAATACCTAAATAAAAATAAATCTGTATGCACGTGCGTAACCCACCAGTTTTGCCGGTCAACATTTCTTTCCTTTTTTACAAACTCAACTATCCGGAATTTTCACTTATCCGGCATTCGATGTTTCGGATTGCTTTAAAAAAAAACAAGGGAAAGTAAAAATGCTCAGTTTTTAGGCCATTCCGGTTTTGCTTTCACCCAAGGAGAGAGGAGAGCTCTTTCACCCCGCGACCAAAGCATGTTCCTCAATCTGCTTTACTCCGGACTGTTATAAAGAAAATAATGACATACTAGCGTAATTGCGTTACTTCTACAATTTAATAATGTCTTTTTCCCTCTTTTTTTTTTTTTTATTCAAGCAAAATGTGGGAACGGTCACGAATTTTTGAAAGACCCCTTTTTTCGCCCTATTTCATTATGATGATCGGAAAAAAGAGACTGGCGGCCATTCCGGATTTTGGGTCCTTCCGGATTTCGGAATTCCGGATAATCAGTCCTATACTGTACTTATATACCTAATATGTAATTTTTATCATTAATTCCATATTGGGAGACCTCTGACTTCATTTAATATGAAAACATGATTATTTGATATCACTGTGCTAAGTGCTAACATACATTATATACCTTTTAAAATTTTCGAAAATTCTGTCGTTCAGCTAATTTTTTTCTTGGCCAATCACATCCCTGTAAAATATTTTAATCGTTTATACCTCTGAATTAATTCTTACAAAGGCAAGTGAATGATGTGAAATTGAATTAGTCATTTTTATAATTGTAATAACTTAAAAACTGAAAAGAATATTCAACTTGAAAATTGAACTTTAGGACAAACTTAACTTTAGTAAGAGTTTCTTCATTTAGTCATTCAAAATTCTTAACAAGGTGACCACATAAATTTTTTATTAACACCTTTGCTTTTATGCAAAATCATTACTTAATTAAGCATTGTCTTGCCTATTTTGTGTACTTGGGTGGTTGTTTTTGTTATAAAAAGAAACAAAATCCTGTTTTAAAAATCTTTAGAAGTGTTGTTGTTAACTATATTTAAGTTACTTTAATGATATAGATAAGGATAATTTAAAAAGTTACCTAAAAACTAATTAACTATTTTAATATACTTTATTAACTTAGTTAATGTTTAATATATTAATGAAAATTAGTAATTAATTTATCCATAATAAATTGTTTTACTTAATTTTATAAAGTAAAAAAGTTTATTTGCAAATTGGAAGTTTTTCTAAATTTGGATTTGTAGTGCCCTTTTTAAGAAATGTAATGCCCTTTCAAAATAATAATGCCCTTTTTTTAAATCTTTACACCCTGCCCTTTTTCCCACCTACAGGGTGTCTACCACATAAAGTAAGCTTGATTTCTTGACCTTTTCTTGACCATAACAAATACGTAACACTAATATCAAAAATACATTCGTGCCAGGGATGCAGAATATGTACGATCCCGCAATCTAGGATAGGGGGAAATTTTGCAGAAAATATACAACTGATTTCGATTTTAACGATGAATTACAAAATTCTTCGAGTTATTCTTTCCCATTCCTATTTTTAAAGGGATTTTTTTTTCAACTTTTTCACCGATCAGCAGTTTGCTTTCTCTTAACTTGGACCAATTGCTATTTAGTAAACATGTATGTAGCTTCTACATTGCAAATATTTTTACACTTATGGTAATACAGAACTTATGCAAGTCTATAAACATATCATAAAATTTTGAGGAAATTTGCAAATGGATTGAGGGAAATGTTAGAGTAAAAACAGTTTCTGCACCCCTGCATCATACTAAGAGAATGAAGAAAAATTATACTTTTAAATTTAACACTATTAATATACAGGGTGATCAGCGAATAAGCCTCATTTCAAAATTGAATATCTCTACAACAAAGATCGATAGAATTATGCGTAAACTGTACGTTTATTAGCAAAAGTGTAAAAATAGTGCATAAAAGTTTAGGAAATTTAGTTACGAAAATTGTCAACTAAGAATTTGAATGAAATGGAAAAAGGGAGTTGAGTCGATAATCGTGACCTAGTGCTTCATTTCTTGACCTTTTCTTGACTTTCCTGACCTTTTTTCCAATTCTTGACTTTTCCGTGACTTTCGTGACCTTTGCATGATGGTAGACACCCTGCACCTAGAATGAGCTCTGAATCACTTTACATATGGAGAAAACCTACCAAACTCCAGACCGTTAGATCGACGACTGTGCGATGGGACCCGAACCCGGGACCTTCACACTTCGGCCATCTACCATTTTCAATGATGTAACCACTGTGCCATGGTGAGGTCGAAAAAGGCATATGGTTTACTAATAAAAACGTATGTCAAGGCCATTAAATATAGAATTTATTTGAAAATTTGTTAAGTATGTGCTTTTGTTTATTTAAATGTTTATTTCTCGCTGTAATGTATATTGGTTTGACACTGAGAATTTTTATTGTTTTATGGTTCATGATTTATATAAAGATTTTAATATTTTGTGAATTGGGAAGGATAGATTTAAATTTTTAAGGTTATAAGAAACATGGATGATTTTACTCAATACATGGGATTGCTAATGATTTGCAGAATTCACATACATTTTTTAATTTAATATGAATCAATAGTTGAGGATTTTTGAGTCGTTGGCAATAAGTTTTGATTTTATGCTGATTTTAGTAGTGTAAGTTTTGTGTGTTTAGTTTATGTGGAGGTGTGTAGTGTTTAGTTTATGTTCATTTTATTTTTAATTGCAATTGAAATAAGTACACAAATGTTTTAATAAGGTGTTTAAATAAGTGTATTGTAGTTTTGGGTTTATTTTTTTCTTATATAACTACGTAAGTTTGTTATGTTTGATGACGGAAAAAAGCTAAGCTTGGGCGTTGGAGACAAAAAAAAAAGTCGCCAACTGAACCTGCCCCTGTTTACAGAATTATTCCCTTAAAATACTGTTGAAATGGGGGTGCAATACTAAGAAACGAACCCCCCCCCCTAGGGGTGCAGCGCACGGTTCGAAATTAGCAATTTTCAGCCGTATTTTGCAACTATAAATTGCATATTTTGCAACTGTAAATTTCATTTTGACGACCAAGATTTCAGAGCCCAGTCGTCATTTTTGACGCCTAACTTATTTCCCTATAATATTGCACCATTACCCACAGTGCTGAACGAAGCACTTGGTGGAGCTTTCAATGCTGCCTATACCTCGTGCCTCGCTGTTTTACAGTTTTATTCTTATTTGTCGACATTCATAATTTTTTCTCCCAGCAAGGATAAATGCAGACCATTTTGCCGCTCATCACAAAAATTAAATCGATTAAAGCAGGCCCCTTCACAAAAATACCACTGGTTTTAAGAGCCCCTAAATAAAAAAATACAATCATATTTCCTAAAACAACATGAAAGAAATAGAAACTTTCAAATAAATGTAATTGACTAAAATGCCTTTCTATATTAATACCTATTTATAATTATACACATAAACAAAACAAATTTTTTTTTAAATGCACCTATGTGGAACAGTTAGGCAATTAAAAAAAAAAGTAGTTAGGTGCCAATGATGCTTTGACCCCTTTTCTTCCCAATTTCTAACTCTAGTGCAGCGTTCCGCCCTCCCCCTCTCTGAATTCCCAAAAGTACTTTTTTTCACCTTCTCAATTTTTACACAAACCAGTTCATTTTTTGACAAGAATAAAATTTGCCAAAAAAAATGTTCCTTGCGAAATTCTACATAAACTCAGTAACTCAGTGAGTTTTAAGCAAGATTAACCGTTTTCAAGATACTGAAGTTCGAAAAAATTACAAATTCTTTCGCATGTATGAATTCACTAATTTTTTATGCCATTCGTTCTCTTTTCTCCTGTTTGTATGGTACAACACAAATCCTTCAAGAATATTTTACTATTTTCTAAGTTTCAAAAATTTATAAATTATTTCCCTTATTTGTTGTTTTTTTTCACTTATTTGCCTATATTGGGGGAGATGGTGACATGCCTTTCCTCTGCTGTCTAGAAGCTTTGTCTACATGCATGATTATTTATATTAACATATGCATGAAATATATGTAGCTCGACATAAACAGAACAAAAAAGAAAGACCATGAAAATTTGACGAAATCATACATGTGAAGGATTTTATGTTTTTCTTCAAACGCCAATATCTCTAAAACAGTCTCATTTATAACTCAAAATGGACATTTCGTTTGGAATTTCACAAGAAGCATTTTTAGTGATGCAAATTATTATTGAAAAATGAGCTATTTTGTGTAAAATTTGAAAAAAGAGGGGAAATGCACTTTGGAAGGCAAAGGGGGACCCAGCAACCCTACAGAAAAGGGAACTTTTCGGTTTCTTTTTACTACAACCCCTCAAGAACGTTTTCTAAAATTTCAAAATATAAATTTTCCCCATTTTTCCTAATTTGCCTGGACCATATGCATGTTTCATCACCTCAGGATTATCATATGATGTGTGTCTGATTTATTTATAGTTGAAACTTACTTATTAGGTGGTCAATTATGGCAACATGGTGTTAAGGAAGGTGTACGAAAGTAAATGGATATCATAGATTAATTGCATTATTTGGGGAAGAAAAAAAAAAGAAAAATGGCAAAAATAGTTGACAGGCTAATACGCAAATAACAAAAATTACAATCAATATACTTTAAACTGCTTCCAAATATCAATGAGAAACTGATTAGCAAGTATCACCTTGTTTTCTTTATTTGGTGTGTCGTTGGATGCTTGAGAATTGCTTTGATCTGCATTCGATACAATTTGTCTTGCAAGAATCTGCACTATATCATTCAAACCAACATCATAATCAAACAGAGTATGACCATCTTCAAGCTACAAGAAAAATATTTAGTAATTTTAATAAGTACAAGCAAAAGCATTTGCAAATAACTTTACAAGGGATATCATATAGATATTTAATAAAATAAGAATATTGTTACTTTAATGTTAACAGAGAACTAAGTATTACCAAGCATGAATTTTAAAATTTATAACCATAAGTTGTCACACACACATTTTATATAATTATATTGTGAGCAATTGTTTATATAAGGATGTAAAATAAGATAACAGTAACTGATAATTGATTTTTCAAGGGCAAGCTAATGAAAAATAACTAACAGTGCACAAACCTTCGAGCAGGAACACCCATCAGCACAACCCTGTTAGTAACTAGAAGTCTGTGCCGCCACGCCACGGTCATCGAGGTCTAGGACGGCGAATAACGCTAATTTCACACCGCAGAGTACAATCGGCTACAAAACTTTTTAAAAATTGTACCTTAACTTTCAAGTGATCATTTTTTTCTAGATACTTAACGCTAGTTGCTTGTAAAGATACAATTAAATTTTTTGAGTCAACGCTGTTTAAGCATTGAATTATACCTCAAAAGAACAGTATAGGTTTGGAATGGCTCATGAGAAGATAGTGAGAAAACAAACGCTTAAAAGCAAATAATGTATCAATCGTATATTGATAACTAAATGTATCGTGAATGTGCTATATAAATGACATAAACCTATCCGATTTTTATAAAATCTATTTCAGCTTTGCAGCAGAAATATTTTAAGTTTACTGCAACGGCAAGCTCATACTCAGGAGCTCCACCAGAAGCCAAACGCATAGCGCTCTGAACTGGAAAACGGAAGGTGCCTGGTTCAAAACAAGGTCGCATCCACAAACCTAACATTCATAGTTTTATGCGGTTTCCTCCGAAACGTAGCGTAGATATGGGATAGGACCCCTTATAAAGGCCCCCACTAGAGATGAGTTCGGCTCATTTTTTTAAGCCGAGTCTGAGGACTTTTAATTCGAGCCCGCCCTAGCGATAGTATTTAAGTCGGAGCCCGAATATCATAAATACGCGACCTTGTTTTGAACCAGGCACCTTCCGTTTTCCAGTTCAGAGCGCTATGCGTTTGGCTTCTGGTGGAGCTCCTGAGTATGAGCTTGCCATTGCGGTAAACTTAAAATATTGTCATTTGTGCAAATTGAAGACAAATATAATCGAGCCCACATGTAGCTAGCTGGCCGTGATCGCACACCATCATACTCAATACTAGTATTCATAAAAATTCTAGTCTTAAAAAATCTCATTTTAATGCCAATTTATATATATATATATATATGTGCGTGTGTGTACGCATACGCACATTTTCACTATGCTGTTTTTCAAAAAATTTCCCACGCAGCGGCGCGCTGCTGCCGCCGGGTTTCTGAGATCGTAATGCCACCGCTGAGATTTTCCGTGTGCCGCAGACCTCTATTAGTAACATTCAAATTTTTATTTCTTTCTTAATGGAATCAACCTATTTTAAAACACCAGAAAGTTACTTTGTATTTGAACCAATAATTTTGAAAATATAAACTAAAATAGGGTATTACAATTACAAATAAATATCCTAAATTTGAAAGGCTATACCTTTTAAACGGTAGAAGGTAACGTTTCATTTCACACATCATTGACTGAGAAGTTATAAAGTTCCATTAATCCTTAAGTTTCTTTTCTTTATTTATTTATTGTACAAAGGATAAGATAATGATCTTCATCTTTGACATGGAAGAAGCTCCTACTTCCCTTCAATTATTTGCTCTGGGGCTACATAATACATAGTTTTTTTTCTGTTTCTAACAGATGACATTACTGAACTGTAAGCGGATAACTGCAGCCATCAAAATTGTAACACCAACCAGACATACTGGGAAAAGTGCTAGACAAATTTTGCTACAGAATGGATTTCATTTGTGTTTCTGGTGTTGGTCACATTAAACATTTATAACACTATGCTGTTACAGTATGGAACCTCTTATCCGGAAACCAGTTATCCAGAATCATTTTTCAATAGATTAAATTCCTATTTTTTCGGAAAGAAAAGCAAAAAATGAGTTTTTATTTATATTTTTTATGCTTTTGTTTTTTTATTTTGAGTACTACAGCTAGATTTTATAAAGTAAGCAATTTGGTAAGGAATTTTATTTATTTTTTTAGTGTGTGAGTAAGTTTTCAAGAAATTATCATATATTTACTACTTCCTCTCTAAATGATTATTATTTATCTTGATGATAATAGTTTTTTTTAATATTATTTTGCTAGTACATTAACAATTGATGTTTAATTCTAATCAAAAATAGAGAGTAACATTTATGCTACCAATCAAATCAGTAGATGTCATGTTAATCCCCAACCAGTTACCCAGAAAATTCAGTTATCCAGAATATACCCGGTCCCAATCATTCCGGATAACAGGTTCCATACTGCAGTAAATTTACAGCGGTTATTTTTATTTTTTTCCCAAAATGTGTGCATCTTTTGTAGCTTTATAAATAGAGCTCTTCAAAGTTGAGATATTCCTTTGTAATTACATTGTAGTTAAAAGAAAAAACTTTAAGGGACAATATGTTAGAGTCTAATATTTTGTACATTACTATGTTCCTATGGGTAAGCTAAAATTGATACTTTTTCCAATTACTGGCTCATTTAATTTTTATCATACAACAATTAAGTACAACATCAGGATTTGCAAAGCTATAACAGAAATTAAATCAATAAATAATGGTAGTCGTTAAGTTAATAAATAAAAATGGTTCCTTAAAGGAAATTTAAAAGTTAAGTAGCTAAACAATCTCCAATAGATATTCTGGAAATGGGGCCTCAAACAGCAAAATCTAGAAAAAATATATTTGAACTTATGAGACTTTAAAAGACTTTCTGCTTCACTTTAATGCTAGCTAAAACAGACTATGGAATTCATCTTTAATTATGTCAAGATATATCAAGACCAGGGGCGTAGCCAAGGGGGGGGGGTTAGGGGGGTCATAACCCCCCCCCCATCCCATGAAGAATTTTTTGCCATACAAAATGTATATTCTTCACTCCTTTATCACGCACATGTATGCATATATGTGAGTTGCAGTAGTCGTAACCCCCCCCCCATGAAAATTTTCTGGCTACGCCCCTGATCAAGACATTAACCGAGACTCTGCTAACAGTACAGTAGCAAACCTGTTTTCCTCTATAAAAGAGTCTTTGCTGATCCACAGGAATGTCGAATTTTTCAACCAGTGCTTTCCTTAGATCTTCAATTTTAGTCAGTTTGGAAAGACCATCAATGCGATGTGATGTCTTCCCATCCATTGACCTCACTTGAATCCACATTTTTTTTCTTTTTTTTTTTTAAATATAAGCCTAAAATGAAGAAGAGAGCAATATATATCACTTTACTGCATTACATATCAGTATAAAAACTCTGATTATCTAACCTTAGGTGATGTGAGAAGTGATAGGGCCAGGTCGGGGGAAAAATGGTGGAAAAATCATATTTTTTTTTTTCTTTTCTTTACTGAGCTTAAAATCAAACTATTATATTTATGTTAATTAAACTATTGATGTCTATTACATATACTGGGTGTCCCAAAATTGGCTGATGGATTTTGAAAATCAATTTTAAAAAAAGACGGAATGCGGTGGATATGTATCACTTGCAGCCTTATGCTAAGGAAATCAGGAAATTTTATCCCACCAAATTTCAAATTTAGTTAAGATTTTCACCCACAGTTGGTGCTGTAAACTATGAAAAAAAAAAACGGTATAAAAATTTTGCAAGGACTGTTGCAAAAAACTAAACAATGACATTTTCAATGTAACCCCCATTTTCTGCAACAACATGGTGCAGTCTGAGGCAAAAATTTCCAGACATCCGTTCAAACATGTCACTTGGAATTGTCTCACATGCAGTACAGATGTTCTGCTTCAGCTCCGCAATTGTTTGTGGAGTTTAGCAGTATAACAAATCTTTCAGGTACCCCCAAAGAAAAAAGTTGCAGGGCATGAAGTGGCGAATAAGCATTTTTCACATGAAATTTTCTTTGGAAACTGTGCCTCGTTTGAACAAAACTGTGTTCCAGGTTATGGAACTCTTAACACAAAAAATACCCGCTGTTTAATGGAAAAAAACATTTTGGTAGAGCGGATTTGCAATCTTAATAGCACACGCTATCAGCTTCACGATGAACTACAGAATAGCGAGCTGAAATACTTTGTTTAACTATACCTGTTACAGATGGCCTGCAGTGCCATCTCTTGGTAAAAATGTTAACTAATTTTGAAATTTGGTGTGATAAAATTCCTAGATTTCCTAAGCATAAGGCCGCAAACGATGCATATCATCTTTCACATCCCATCTTTTTTTTAATTGACTTTCGAAATCCATCAGTCATTTTAGGGACACCCAGTATTTGACAGCACAGATTTAGTATTAGTCCTTCATGGTGCACTTTTATTTTAACGACTTCTTTTTCTCGGCATGATAAAGGAAGCATTTATGGTAGCCTTGCCATTTGGCAAAAGGAAGTTAACCCTAAAGCCTGCTTGGGACCCCTTGTATTTCCGGAAAATTGTTTCTCTCTTGGTGGCAACATGCTTTTTTGGTCTTATTTTAAAATAAAAGTTTTATTATTTAATTTTTTTTTTTAATTTAACATGGATGTTTAGGTTCATATGGACTGTTTACTTACAGTTTTGTATGAATTAACATTCTTTTGATAGTACTTTATGTTAATACTTTTATATTCCTTTGTTTATTAGTTCAGATACAAGCAACAATTAATTATGTTATTAATATTTTATACAGTGAAATAATTTAGGATAATTCAAAAAATAAGATTTTATTATTTGAATATTGCAATAATTTTCTTGACTTCAATCAAGGAATAAGATAAGCATTGTTTGTTTGTATTTGTTATGATTTAAACTAGATTTTTACTTTGTTTACATATGTTTATGTCAGAATCAGGGGCATACCATAAGCCCCTGCAGTGCAGAGAGGGGGGGGGGTTGTTAAAAAAGGGACCACCACAAAATGAATTATTTAAAAATTAGTGAAATGCAGTTATGAATTTTCACTTTTAGTTTTTTTAAGGTAATAGAAATACATAAGAAATAATACTTTTTTCGGTACTTACATATTATCCCAGCAGTCCGCCAAGACCAACGATTTTTCGGCAAGATAAATGCCAGGCACATGAAATTTTTTATGTTTTGGAATATGATTGGCAACAGTTTGCCAGCACATTTGACGAAAAAATAGTTTGGCAGGAATGACCGCCGGGATAATACGCAAGTACCTTTTTTTTCTTTCTTTCATTTTTTTTCAACATCTTACAAAGAACTAGAATATAAATATAAGTATATAAATGGAATATACTTATAGATAAAAGGCATCCAAAAATTTACAATGTGGTTTTTTAAAGCGCTTATTCCTTTATCCCACTGAACTCCCAACATCCCCGGCTTTAAACTGTAACACCTTGTTCTTTGATAGATCATTAATACAATACTTCAAATACTCATATGCTCCTGATCAACTAGTACTATCAGATGTATAAATGTGAAAGTCTGTCTCTCTATCTATAGTATACAAAAACAAATCCACACGGTTCAATCAATCGGTTTGGAAATTTGCACAAATTTATAAGACGATATGGAAAAGGTCACAGGCGACTTTATAATTTCCAAAATCTACCAGTTCTCCTATTTTTAAGAACTTTTCCCAATTTTCACATTTAAAGAGCTCCTCCGATACCCTATCGAGTAAAAAGTTATCAATGTGAGATTTCTTAATATGTAAAGCTAGCTGATAATGACATCATTTTGTTGTACCTAGTTTAAAAATAACTTAGAAACTCAGTTATGTTAACATACTGTAATGCAAAATTGACGTCAGACTTGAAATAATTTTGTAATTTCTGAAATTCTGATTTGCATGTAGTGTCACAAAGTAGAAAAGTCTACATTTCTATAATACTGTTACATTAGATTATTTTATTCAGCTTAAAATTAACATATTGAAGTATAACAAAGCAATATTATTAGTAAATATACTTAAAAAGACTTTAAAAATATGTTTTCCCTTTTTTCTGAAATTATTCAGAGGAATATGAAGCAATATTAGGTCACGGCTACTCGGCAAAACAGCTGAATACGGAATACTTGTTACATCACTAATTGCTAACACCAACGGTTTCTAATTTGCTAGAAGCGATTATTCTGTATAGATTGTACTTATCGATAAAAGAAATAAGTCAACATTTCTAAATAAATCAGAAAGTCAAGCAGTAAAAATTAATCAATGTATGAACTCTGGGAATAAAAACATTATAAATTTCATGTTAAGGAAATATATTTCACAGTACATACTTTAAAAAAAAAACTACGGAACTTGTAAATGGGTGATGTTGCGTTTTATAAATTCAAAATCATTAACAGTTCAATCCCGGTGAAAAATGTATGTCGATATAACCTTACGTACAATTCTGTTTATTTTAATTTACAGGCATAATATAAACAAATAGGAATGTAATCTGCACCCTCAATTTGCACAGAAAATTCTCCCGCGATTTCTTCCAAGGATACATACATACCCGCGTTTTTCTTCAACAATGTTGCCACAACGCTTTCGCCATAGAAAATTCTTTTATAGGATCTATTCTGCCACGTTCGTTTAAGCCGTGACCCGACGGCCGTTACAAATAGCGAAGGCCCCGCCCCGGGTGACCGATTGAGAAAGTGACAAAAGAATAATATATACTACATGAAATGTCTTTATTGAAGAATAATTAATTCGGGGATCGCGCTACAGAGCGTATTTTATCAATTTTCTCCAATATACAGGATATCCCGAAAACACTGAAATGCGCTTTAATACATCATTTGTTAAAGATTAATGTTGAATTGTTTAAAATAACGTAGGAAATACGACTACGTTCATGAAATATTCATTATAAAAAATGTCTTGTGTATTTAGTTATTTTAAAGTATACTAGATATCCACTTGTAAAACTAAAATAAGCAATCGTGTATCATGAGAGTAAGCGCTACTTTGTTTTTCCTTCAAATTATATGCATCTATTTTCTTTATGTAAATATGTATCATAGCAAACAAATTAATCATGAGTTCGTACTTGAATTAGTAACACAATTACTACTTAAAACTACATTAAATAACGTTTGAAAGCACTGGGAAACTTAAGAAATGCCTGATGTATACGTGAAGACTCGAGCATCCGTAGGCCTCTTTGGATGGCTCATCAAAATACACGCGCAGGCCCGTTACTAATAGCGAAGGCCCCGGACCATACGTCCTCAAAATTCGAGGACAGCCCCCAAATATAGATCTTTTTTTCATTTTGTCCCCAAATGTCAAGATTTGTACTTTTTCCCCTGAAAGTTTCTCTTTAGTTTATTTCTTTCAGAAAAAACTGAAGAAGTAAGAAAAATAAACCAACTAAAAGCACCACCTACCAGGGCCGTAACCAGGATGAAATGTTAGGTAGGGCTTTGAATCTAGTTTGGGGGGCGGAACAAATATAAGTATTAGTAGGCGGAAGGCGGGTGTTTTTTAATTTGCACATTTTTTCTTCTAGAGTATTTGCTTCAAAAAAACACAGTGTTTTTAAAATATTTAACATTCATTATGTTAATAAATTTTTCATTGATATTCCATTAAAAATATTCAAATGATATATTTTGAGCGAATGCAGTGTAGGATATCGGTTAGAGTAATTTTTTGTACAACAATAATTCACAAGACGTAGTTACTAGTTAATTGTGCCTTTTGCAATCCATTTAATGCTATCCAATAATAATAAACTCTGTAAAATAAAAAATGTTAACAATTAAACTTTGGAATAAAAATTTACTGAAAAGTGCATTTATTTTTCATTTTAAATATAATTGTAAGGAACTTAAAAGGAAACCGGCAGTTTCGTGTACTCGGAAAAATCCGAAAACCGATACTACATGCAGCCAAGAACAGCAAAATAATTAACCGTATGTATAGAAATCTGGCCATTGTGATGAGAAATTCTCCCAAAACAATGGCCATTTTTTATGATGTAAAATTTAGCGATTGTTAAAAATCAGTCGTTTCCACAATTTCGTATTTATCTGTAAATTTACAAAAATTTTTGTAAATCTTAGGGGGGGGCTGAAAGCCGGCTAGGTAGGGCTCAGCCCCCGTAGCCCCCCCTCTGGTTACGGCCCTGCCACCTACTCAAAGAAACAATGAAATTCGGTCTCTGAAAAACGTTTGTTGTCATTGTGTGTGTAGCATGTAAAGACATTCAATTAAGTATCCGACTATGAGCCAAATTTCCCATTTCAGTTTTGTTAATGATTAATCACTTTTCATGAAGAACCATGCTTGAACCCAGACAGCACAGCAAGCTTGATGCAAGCTTGAATCAAGTGTTCTAGTTTACACTTGTCCAGCTTGCATTAAGCTTGACATTTCAAGCTTAAAAAATTTTCCAAAAAAAAAAAAAATTTCTAAATACACGGGGCGCCCGCTGGCGAACGCGCCCCACATACTTTATTTTTCCGCGCATTTTCCCCCTCTATGTTGTAATTTTAAGTTATTTTAATCTGTTCCCAGATAGCACGAACTTGTCCAGAACACGTCTAGAAGACGTCATATAGACAAGCTGACGACATGTCCATTAAACATCCAGGATTCGCCCAATTCTCGTCCATTTTACGTCAATATGGCACTATAGGACGCCCATATGACGTCTTATAGACATGTATATGGACGTAATAATGGACGTGTTTGTCTATTTATAGACCTTTTACGGTCGAATCCTGGACATCAACAAAAAACATTTATTAATTTTTAGCTAATTGTATGTAATGATTAATTTAAATTTATCGTTACCTCTTAATAACGAATTTTGTAAAAATATTCGTACCAATTTTTTTTAAACCAACCTTTAAGTACTTGCCCCGCTTCAGATTCGAACCCTTGATCATGGTCTTCACAGTAGAGTGTGCTAACCACTATACGCAGCGAGATTTGCTCTGATGCGTCAAAATGCTGAAGTAAAGATTTTTTAGTTTCGGACTGGGAACTTAGAAAAAAATATGCAGCTATTCGTTTTTGGATGTTGAGTCGCTAGAGAATTTTCTTTTTTTTTTTTTTGCATGTGAATATGAGTTTCTTTTTACACAATACCGCTTTTATAGGAAATAATAATACATAAAAAGTATTTTAAATTTCAAAAGTTCCTCGACAGAAAAAAAAAAAAAACCTCTAGAATGTAAAAAGTTTTTAAACTTTTTTGGGGTAAAATGTAATATCAATAAAAACATAAAGTATAATAAATTCACGCGTCGTAAGTACAGTATTGGGTAAAATGAAAATCAATGACAAAAAAGTAACTTTTCCATATTTTGTCCATTTCTGGACTTATACACACATCCATTTTATGTCGTATCACTGACATAGTGTGGATCATCTGGAATACGTCCATTAATGGACTTATTCTGGATATTCTAAGTCTAGTTTTGGTCTATTCATGGACATATTCTGGATTTTCCAGATTATGTCCATAAATAGATGTCTTATGGATGTCTATGTATAGACATGGATGTATTATGGATGAGTTGGATCAGAAATAGACATAAAATGGACAAGTGTGTTATCTGGGTTTCCATCGAGTGTCCGTGGCTAGAATAGAACCCGGGACCTTTCGATTCGTAGCCGAGCACGTTATCCATTCAGCCACCGGAGCCTTCTGCAGCTATGACTACAGTTTGAAGTGAATTATTAAGCGGTTTTCTGGCCAGATTGATAAGTGGGCGATATGTTATTTGTTTTTTTTTTATTTTTCCATGGGATGCATCAAAATTAAAATAATTTTATGTGTGATTTAGAGATCCTACTAATAGGGAAATAAACATAATATAAACTTAAGAACAACACATGTTTTAAAATTTTCGCAACACTCATGAGCAATACTGCCGCTGGCCAAAATCGAGACAAATGACTGATTTTGAAATCAATTTCGTAGTATAATTGTATTTTATTTTGAAGAATTTCCATATTTGGAAATATAGAATGGGCTTACTTAACATAAATTTTGTGTTAAGTAATCTGAAATCAAAGAAACAGATAGTTAAACGTTACTTCGAAATGCTATATCACAGTTGCTAACATAACATGTATGGAATACAGTCATTTTTGTAAATATTTCTTATAATAACAAATAATTGAAAAATTTTGCTATTTTTTTAACGCTAAAAATTCTCTTTACAAATGTGGTTAGCTATTTTCCTACATATATTGGTATGCTATATCGATATAGAGCATTTCGAAGAATTAAAAATAAGTTTAAATTAATTTATACAAATGTAAAGTTGAATTATTTTCATTATTCATACTTTATAATTAAAAAAATTATTTAACTTCTGAATTTTTTTTTATCCTTTGTAATTTTATTTTAAAATTACAAAAGTGTAAGATGTAAGATTTTTGGGCTAAAATCTGTAGGCCCTGGGCAGTTGCCCCGTTTGCCCTGCCGGTAATATGGCACTGGTAATAAAAAACCCATCCCCGTTAAAGCACATCTTTTACGAACTTTCAAAAAATTTGAGGACGCTACACAATTAATGTCCATTCTCTTTCTCAGATGGCGCCATCACCGCACTTTGCAAGTGAAAATCCAGCTTAAGCCAACCTTGCATTGCGAAGCCAAATCTCAAGCTTGATTTAAGCTTATGTGCTGTCTGGGAAATTGACGTACGAAAATTTTCTTGCACTCGAATACTTTTTTTAGAGGGTGTACAGTTTCATGAAAAATTATCACAAAATGATCCAATGTAAAAAGCAATGTCTTCTGAAAAATACAAATACTATTCCAAGAGTTAGGCTACTATGCAGATAGATTTAGTAGCTACTAAACCTATTGTTCAGTTAGTAAGTGGGCGGAGATACTAAATGTTCGTAAATCGGGATTCACATACATTAAGTACTAAATCACGTGACCAACACCAAGGGAAGTCAGGGAAAATGTAGGGATAAGTTAACAGGGAAGCTAGTAGACCAATCAGAGCGCTTGTTCCAGGCGTGCGTTTATTTAGTCGGTGATTTAGCAGCTTGTTCGGTCACGTGATTTTAGCAGCTTGTTTTCGTCACGTGTTTAGTATCTCCGCCTCCAAATTCTATCTGAATCCACTTTACTAAATTTAGTAACTAAACAATAGGGTTAGTAGCTGCTAAATCTATCTGAATAAGGGCCTTATATTTGGAATAAATTGCAATATTTCAACATGATGTTCCTTTCATACTTCTCGTTTAGAAATATGTTAGAAAACTGTTTAGACATATGGTCGCCTTAGCTTATGCACGCTTCTTTTCTTTCCTGACGCGTGAAAAAAAAATCTTATGTGTACAACACATGACTTCCTTGTACGTCTATTAAATGAAAAATATTTTCGACGCACTTCATCTAAACGTATTTGTTTCAAAGAGATAAAATATCAGAAATAGTAAGGTTTAGCGATTTCTAGCCAAATATTTCGATATCGCCAAGAAGAGTTCAGTTTGAAAGATTTCCTTCTGACACTTTATTTGGCGATATTTCACCAAAAGCCGACAAGCTTGAGATAGTTTACGAGATTTTGGGGATAGCCAAAGTATCATTGACCACAGACTTTCAATGAATTGAATGCATCCATACACCTCAATGTATTTAAAGTCATTTGGCTCACCCTGTAAATAAATTCCCAGTCGATTGCTGTCAAAAAAGATATTGAAAACAGTTAGATATTACAATAGTTCTAAATACAAAAGTTCAAAATTCTACGGGTTAAAGTTTTAGAGTTATACAAAATACGAAATAATTTTTGGTGCCAAATTTGGCGAGATTTCGGCGAAACTCGTCAATGTCGACGACAAATGGCGAGATTTTAAGCATAGACTAAACAATGATAGATTATCGCCAAATTTGGCGATATTTCGACAAAACTCGCCAAGAACGAGAACAAATGGCGATATTTTGGGCATGAACCAAATGACTGACTATCGCCAAATTGCGATATTTCGTGAAAACTCGCCAAGGTCGACGGCAGACGGCGAGATTTTGTGCATGTGCCAAACAATGACTGTCTACAGTTGTATTATATTGAAGATGTCCATAGACATTAAAGTACTGAAATTCTTTTCGGTGGTCCTATAAATAAACTCTCCAGTAGATTGGAACCAAAAATCGAGATCCACAACTAGATGTTACAACAATCTTATATATGAAATTTCATAATAGTTTATGAGATTTGAGAGTTAAATACGCGCACACATAAACCAAAAGTCGCCAAGCTTGGCGACTTTTGGCGTACTTATTGGGGGAGGCACGTGACCGTGGTCGGACCATTACCTAACTTATGTGGTAGGACGGTATTGTGCTTGAAATGGATGAATGCCCCTAAAATTGCCATTGACCGAAATGTATTGGAAATCTTTTGAGTGTTCCTGTAGCAGAATTATAAATGATAAAGACACTTTTTTTAATGGAGAAATTCATTTTGTAACTCTTAACAACATATATCACATTTGAGTCGTTTGAAATAGCCCAATACCACTAAAATAAGCTGTAATGAATTTCGGCCCATTGAGCGTAATGTATTTAGAATCTTTTGAGCCGCCCTGTACATAAAATATGCAGGAAAGAGGAGCGGCACAAGTAGATGTTACAACAATCCTAAATATAAATTTTCAACATTCTACGCCTAATAGTTTTTGAGATATGCGAGTTTAATGAATTTCGACCCATAGAGTGTAGTGTATTTCGAATGCGGGCGGTCTTGTAGATAAACTATCCAGTCGAATGGAACGAAAGGGGAAGGTGCACAACTAGATGTTACAACTATCCAAAATATGTAGTTTCGACATTCTACGCCTAGTAGTTTTTGAGATATGCGAGTTTAATGAGTTTCGGTCCATAGAGCGTAATGTATTGCGAATCTTTTGGGCGGTCCTGTACATAAACTATCCATTCGATCGCGACCAAAACGCGAGGTACACAACTAGATCATAGAACAATCCTAAATATCAAACCTCAATATTCTACGACCAATAGTTTTTGAGATATGCGAGTTACATACATACGGCATGGAAAAACAGGCCACAACAGACTCGCCGCTGGTCAAAATGAGTTGCAGACGCGTTTATATGATCGTGCATGCTAGCTTACGATGAGATGCATCGAAAAAATTCTTAAAATTAAATTTAGAAGTAATCAAAATCGGTTTTTTCGTCGAAATTTGGCCCCAAAAATTTTCGGGATCACATTACTTCCTTATACTACGTACAAGGAAGTAAAAAGTGTAATGAAGGCCCCCTCTCGTAGGGCCCGTATATCTTTCTATCACGTTTAAAGTATTAACTTCAAAGTTAACTTTTAACTACGTTGGTGACTTTTGTTTTATAACAAATTACTGTGATAGTATCAATATAATTCATGATTTCTATCCCAACTTTCTTAAATGTGTAGATATGATATAAACAAAATCGGCATTTTGGATTCAAAACAGAAGTAATATTGTTACGAATTTTCGGGGCAACCCGCTGCTCTGGGTCTTAAAATGGTTTAAAATTCTTATTCTACGCTTCAAATAGATAAATTTTGCTTTTTGTTGCATCAAAATCGGCCCATTAGAACCGGAGATATGGAGGTTTCGGTTTGCCATTGTTTTTCAATGGAGGTTCTAGAAATCTCGAGAAATATTAGTCCTAGGGCTTCGATCTCTTCACATTTGGGGACTTATTTTTGGCGCCAAATTTGGCGATATTTTGCCAAATATCGCCAAGCTTGGCGACTTTTTGGTCATTTGGCGTGATTTTTCCAATGGGGCCTGGAAGTTGTTTTTCCTGCATTAAAAACGCATAATAACCTAACATGTCTCTTCTATGACGTAATCAGAAGTCCCGCTTTATCTGGAATCTTCGAGGAATATACTTTTCTAGAAACTGCTCGCAGCTTCTGCCTCCTCTATAAATTCCACCAGCGCATTGCCCCGACAGTTCAGTGCAAGTTGAACGCTCAAGGTGTGAAGAGCTGTCAGTGAGAGTACGCTTGCTTTGCGAATTGATAGTGCTATAGAAGCCGTGTTTTATCTTGCTTTACGAAGCTGTTTTCAAAGTGCTGTGTGTAAATTCTTCATTGCTGTGTCTTAAGGGATTGTGTACGATATCTCTTGAATATTTTCACTGAATTTTTGCCTGTGAAAGTGACTTATTTTGTGTGAGAAATACCGCATTTGTGAGAGCTTCTGATCTAAGAGAACTGTTAAAAGCACATTACTGTTTAATTGTGCTCGTGAATTTTGTACAGCTGATTGTTCCACGAAGTTCTAGAAGCAATAAAGTTATATTCCATCCTGACCATTGGACTTTTTACCAGAACGTTCTACACCAACTGGACTTTAGAACGACGAACCCCGGAAACAAGAAGAGTAGTTTCGCAACAATATTATGAAATTTAACGCGAGCAACTGGGGAAAAAAAAACATCCGTCTACTAGGAAACCGATCCGCACAGGCACAGGTCCGATTGCTCGCCAAAGATGAGCTACCGAATCTTCCCAGACGCAGACACACGGCAACCCTGTAACGCCGCTCAAGGAATGCAGCGATTTCATTGGCTGGCAACGCCTGTACCAAAAGTGAACAATGTACAAACACAAAAGCAGGCTAGTTCGGCTTCTTAGGAGAAGACGTTGGATTTTACGTTGTTCTTTTTTCAGTGTATCCGACGTTGGGTAAGATCAATAGATCGTATTGTAAGAATTTTGCTGAACAGTTTCATTGCTGGATCTGCTAAAGATATGAAGGGTCCACGAGAAGAACGATGAGAGTCCAATACAGCTGATTTTCCAAAAATCGAAAAATAAACTTTCAAGTCTAATAGTGTCAATATTTTTACTACCAATAAAAAATTAAATTTTAATTCCAGCTATTAAAATGACGCACTAAAGCCAGGGCCGTAACCAGGATGAAATGTTAGGTAGGGCTTTGAATCTAGTTAGAGGGGGCTGACCGAATATAAGTATTAGTAAGCGAGGGAAGAGACTGTTTTCAATTTGTACATTTTTTTAGAGTATTTGTTTCACAAAGCGCCCTATTTTTAAAATATTTAACATTCATTATGTTAATAAATTTTTCATTGAGATTGCATGAAAAATATTCAAATGAAAATTTACTGAAAAATCCATTTTATTTATGTTTCATTTTAAATATGTATGATAATGCAAAATATAAATATTATACAGAGCGATCGTTTAAAAGAGTGCCCGTTGGTTTTTCTTATTACCTTTAAATCTGACGAATGTGGCAACTATACGATTTCAAGCACTGTTGGGGACTGTTAGAACTTCTTGTCTGAGGTAAAACTGAAACGGAGACACACGTTACTTAATCCTGTGATCATTTTGCTTTTGAAAAACATAATTGAATTCCAATTTTTTACAGTATCAGTCTTCACAGCAAATGTTGAAAATGTAAGCCGCTATTTTAAATGCCAACATGAACACGTTGAAATTTTTAAGTTTTTACCGCCCTCGAAATCTTTGCGTGGCAGTTTTGAGTTCTCGGAAAAATCCACGATCCGATGCTACGCGCAACCAAGAGCAGCAAAATAATTAACTGTATATATATAGAAGTCTAGCAAATGTGATATGAAATTCCCCCAAAACAATCGTTATTTTTAATGATATAAAATTTAACGATTGTCAAAAATCATTCATTTCTAAACAATAGTATTTATCTATAAATTCACAATTTTTTTGAAAATCTTAGGGGGGGCTGAAAGCCTGCTAGGTAGGGCTCTGCCCCCATAGCCCCCCCTCTGGTTACGGCCCTGACTAAAGCATTCCATATCAATTACATATTTCAATAAAATTCCTCTTGAAGGCAGGAAACAAGACAAATTTTCAACTTCTTCAAAAAATCAGTGTATTTAGTGTTTGGCGTCCATGGACTCTCATCGTTCTTCCGCACTAGACTGTATCTTTGGGATATGTTTTCAGTGTATTCTCATCGTTCTTTCCCCTTAAGGGTTCGGATATTAATAGGGCCACTAATGAACAACAGAATGCAGTAGAAACCGCAAGATTGACGAAAAGTGGACTCTCATCGTTCTTCCCGCTGACCCTTCATATGTGAAGTATATTTTTGTATTGCTTACTTTTGGTTGAATTTATAGCAGTGATAATTGTAATCCGTTTGTAATTTTTTAAAAAATGAAAATATTTAAAACTCTGAAAAGCTTTTTTGTTGTAAGTTTATCGAAAAGTCCAGGGATCTGACTTGCCGCGTGGCTGTCGATCTAATGGTTTGAGGTTTTGTGTGATTTTCTATAGATGCAACGTGAATACGCACTAGAACCCTTTAAAAAGTCTTCCCCAAACGAGCCCCTCTTTAGGCAGATAGCCGTCGTGTAGCATCGGTGTGGATATTCGGACCGACGGTGCCATTAGGCCACCCGCTATTCGGCCCGTTCCAGCCGAATATATTTAATTTTTTAAAACTAATAATGTACTAATGAGGCATTTAAAATTTTCAGCATATTTAGAGTAAGGCGACCATATTTCTAAGCAGAGACAAATCAAGCATGAAGATCAATCAAGAAAATATTTTTGGGGACTTATTCGAGTTCACAACATATTACCATGTATACCCATACTTTAAATCTGGACTGACTTTGATACTTAAAAATGAACTCTAATAGCCTCTCCGGACCCCCTCCGCAAATTTTGGACCCCTTCCAAAATGTTTTTCTGGATATCTGCCTTCCAAAGGCGAAAGGGGCTAATTGTTTGCCCCCTTCCCAAATTCAATGAATTCAGATTTCACCTATTTGAAAATTGTATTTTCCACGATAGGAAACATTTTGCCCCCCCCCCCCCTCAATGTTACCCTCCCAATCGCGCCAACGGGGAGAGGGACAAATAATCTATATCTATATATAATATTAAAATGCTAAGGCTGCTCGGGACAGATTCTTGAAGTCGTTTCTGATGCAGTTTGACCATGCGCTTTGACTATAATACTCTCCTCGAACAATCAGTAACCAGAATAAAAGCCTGTCTTCACACATATGTACGGCATTTCATAAAGTATTACGTCATTTTCACGTCAAATAAAACAGCATGAAAAAGGATTAAGTCAAAATGTATTTCTGGCTAAAATGTGCTTTAGCCCACCGCTTGGCAAAGTTTTTTTTGGAGGGGCAATACTGCGCCAAATATTGCAAACTGGATATTATCAGAACTGTGGAAAGATCCGAAATACCTTGCATTTTCGCGCATGCGTAATTGTTATTTGTTATTCTAGCTACTGTGTGACGTAAACAGATGAATGTAACGAATTCGCTTGCTCAATATGACATCACCAAGCTGTTATTTTGCGTTTGTGCGTATGCGTTATTGTTAGTTTTCCTCATTTCGTAATCTAGCTATTCTAATTTGCTGCAGCTGCAACTAGTGCAGCTTACGATAACTATACCCTGTCAAAAAAGATTCAAGTAAATGCAAGGCCTTATTATCGCATGGGCAAATCGGGACTTTGCCCAGGGCCCCCAATTTCAAATGTTGTTCTGAAATATTCTTTTCTATATCAAAATTTTATGAAAAATAAAACAAAATTCATAGATGGGGGCCCACAAATTCATCAGTGCCCGGGGCCCCTGTTGGTCATAATCAGGCTCTGAGTAAATGTGAAACTTCTTATGTTTTTTTCATACACTGAAAATTAATATATATATATATATATATATATATTTTCTTGAGGGTCTACATGATAGTCTGATGTTTTTAGTTCAGCAAAGGGCCAGTGGTTGCATATTTTCGTGCGGCCCCCTACAGCGATTGCCGGACCCACTGATGTTTTTTTTGGCCTCGCAAAGGGCCAGCGTAAGCATATTTTCGAGGGGGCCCCCTAAAGCGATGGTCGGACCCACTGATGTTTTTTTTGGGCCTCGCAAAGAGCCAGCGTAAGCATATTTTCGAGGGGGCCCCCTAAAGCGATGGCCGGACCCACTGATGTTTTTTTGGGGGTCTCGCATAGGGCCAGCGTTAGCCTATTTTCCAGGGGGCCCCCTAAAGCGATGGCCGGACCCACTGATGTTTTTTGGGGTCTCGCAAAAGGCCAGCGTTATCCTATTTTCGAGGGGCCCCGCTAAAGCGATGGCCGGACCCACTGATGTTTTTTTGGGTCTCGCAAAAGGCCAGCGTTAGTATATTTTGGAGGGGGCCCCCTACAGCGATGGCCGGACCCACTGATGTTTTTTGGGTCTCGCAAAAGGCCAGCGTTAGTATATTTTGGAGGGGGCCCACTAAAGCGACGGCCGGACCCACTGATGTTTTTTTGGGTCTCGCAAAAGGCCAGCGTTAGCATACTTTCGAGGGGCACTTCCTCTTTTGTTTTTAATAGTTCGTAATTTTTACTTTAAATACTTCCATTTTTAGAAATATTTGGTGTTCGTAAATCGACATTTGTTCACGTTTCTGTATGTACGGTGCATCTTGGGAAAATGACCGTTAAAATCAAGCGCGCTTCCTCTATGGCTGAATCTCGCAGCCTTTTGCGTTACACAAACATTGACGAACGAGAAAAACCAAAATAACGGAACCCAGAGGTTATGACCCGAACACAGCATAAGAGGTTTCAATCCCAGAGACGTTCTACAGAAAAGCGCCAACTCACCAGTTTGTTAATAATCGCCAAGCGGTGGGCTAAAGCACATTTTCACCTATTTCATAATGTTCATAAATTTTAAAATTGCTAATACGATCGCGAGGGTAACAGGAGTTTAGGATTTCTTTTTCTGATTGTTTATATTCGTCAGGTTATTTGTTACCTAAAATATTGTTGCGAAATAATAACTTAATTTGCTCTCGTATTGAATGCGCCGCCGTGAAACTAGTTAATAGCGAAGCCCTCAGGTAATGGTAAACCTGTGGAAGTAACCCTGTAGACTTGGCGACAAACTTGGCGATCGACTTGGCGACCTTGGCGACGAATGGTGGCTTCTAGAAAATTCATGTCTCGAGACCATATTTCAATTTGATAAGATTGTTCCAGAAATTTCTCGGCAATTCTGTTGACGTCATCATCTCTATAAAAGCGCTAGGATCTCTCTCCGGGGAGTTCAGTTGAGTGATAGACTTTGAAGCGCACGGTTGATTCTGTGAAATGAATAGCGTTATTTGTTGTGCTTATTTATGATTTTATTTAGCGCATTTTAAAGTTTCTTGTATTATTTTGAGCTATTGAGCTGCGAGTCGTGAATAAAGTGTTATTTTTTTTTTATTTACTGTGCTGATTGGACTGTTTCAAAATACACCCACTTGGCGATTTTCGTAACATTGGTGTCAGGAAGTGGGATCTGGATCTGTTCGAATGCCAATAACCAGAGCAGCCATGGAAGATAAATTGGAAAAACTGTTTGCTTTGATGTTAGATATGAAAGAAGATATGTTAAAGATGTCTTTGGTTCAAGACAGTCTGAAAGAAGATATATCAGAGAAGATCTGTTCGGGACTAGAGAGTCTAGAAGAGAAAATGCGTTCAGGACAAGAAGAAATGAAGACTCAAATACAATCTGTGCATGAAAGAGTCGAGGGAGTACGAAGCGGAGTGCAAGGACAGATCAGCGATGTGCAAGAACAAATCGGCAATGTCAAAAGACAAATCAATGATGTGCAAGGACAAATCAGCGATTTTGAAAAGAGACTTTCTGATCTTGAGAGGAAGCCAAGCAATATTTTGGCAAGTGGAGAAATTATTAATTCTAGACCGACTGTAAAGCATTTAACAATTGACGGTCAAACATCTTGGACTGTTTTTAAGACTCAGTTTGACGTCGTGAGCTCTACAAATGGATGGACGGATAGCTTCAAGGCCAGTCAGCTTCTGGCCTCTCTGCAAGGATCAGCTGCGGAGATTCTCCTAGGAATACCGAATGACAAGTTGAACGACCTACTGACCGTCGAAAAGGCTCTCGAATCTCGATTTGGAAATAGCCATCTTACCAAGTTTTATAGGACTGAATTGAAAGCAAGGCGACAAAAGCCTGGAGAAAGTCTACAGGTATTAGCCGCTGATGTTGAGCGATTGATGAGCCTAGCTTACGCGGAATGTACCCTAGATGTTCGAGAAAGTTTAGCAGCCCAGTACTTCGTCGACGCTATCAGGGACGAAGATACACAACATTCTACGAGATTGGTAGACCCGAAAGATTTGAAGGCAGCTCTAGCGTGTAGCATGAAATATGAAGCTGCGAGAACCGTTTCGAAAACACCCAGGCATGTAAGGACTGTGGATATAGAGGAAAACGCCGCCAAGGAAAAGGATGATAAACTGGATTCTGTACTCAAGGCACTCCAGGAATTATCGGATAGTCTCGCTGTTGGGAAAAGGGGCTCTCCCCAAAGGAATCTGAACGTGACCAGTTGGAGATGTCACAAAAGGGGACACGTGCAAAGAGAATGCGACGTGACTTCTCCCAAACAGGAAACAGGAAAACTAGGTCTTGGCCGTCTTGCAGCCTTTCCTGAATAAAGTCCCTGAAGAGAAAGTGGAAGTTTCCGCACTTAGCGGAGGAGAAACTGGACTTTATGTTGAAGGAACTATTTTTGGTGTCCCTTGTTTGATGCTAGTGGATACGGGTGCGAATGTCACTCTTCTAAAACCGGACTTCGCCATGAAAGTGAAGGAACAATTGCTCTACACGTCTCCAAACGTCTCTATTAAGACCGCTACCGGTGAAAAGACAGTGATAAAAGGAAAACTGGATGTATCCATCGAATGTGGATCCAAGAAATTCCGGCACAGGGTCTACGTGGCTAACATCACTGACCCTTGTATCCTTCGACTGGATTTCCTTCAAAAATTTAACTTTACCGTAGACTTAGAAAAGAACGAAATACGGACAGGAGGAGAGGAAATTCCCTTGTTTTCAGGAAGCGAGCAGTGTTCAAAATCATGTTCTATATTCGCGAAAGAGAAGACGACTATACCAGCGAGATCTGAATTTCTTATCCAAGGGGTTCCGGAAGCCTCTGGACATTTCCGGTATGTCGTAACGAACTTTCCTAGCCAGTGCTCCTTAAAAGGGGTCTTGGTAGCCGCCGCACTCGTGGATTTAAGAGGGGAAGCTATACCTATTCGAGTGTTGAATTTGGACAATAAACCCAAGACGGTAGAAAAAGGGGCCGTTATTGCGACGTGTGAACCAGTGGTGGATATCGTCGCCCGTTCTCAAGGATATTCTAATTGACATCATTTTCAACTAATAATGGAGAATCTTGAAGGACTTAGTAAGGAACAGCGAATAGCAGTGCAAAAATTACTCCAGGAATTCCAAAACTTATTCTCTACCGGTGACGCTGATGTGGGCTATTGCAATGTGACACAACATAAAATTAATACAGGTGATCATCCACCAATCAAGCAGTATCCAAGACGTTTGCCTCTTGCAAAGAAAGAGGAAGCTGAACGACTGATTAAAGAAATGGTGGACGGTGGCATAATAGAGGAATCGTCGGGGCCTTAGGCCTCACCTATCGTTCTTGTTAAAAAGAAGGACGGATCGACACGTTTCTGTGTCGACTATCGGAACCTGCACGATAGTACGAGGAAAGACTGCTATCCCCTCCCGCGAATAGATGACACTTTAGATGCTTTGAATGGAAGCCAGTGATTCTCTACGTTGGACTTAAAGAGCGGGTATTGGCAAGTCGAAATCCGACCTGAAGATAAAGAAAAGACAGCTTTTACCACCGGACAAGGACTCTGGCACTTTAAGGTAATGCCTTTCGGTCTTTGCAATGCCCCCGCTACTTTTGAACGACTAATGGAAACGGTATTACGTGGACTTTCGTCTGAGGCCAGCTCAGTATATTTAGATGACATTATTATAGTGGTCAAAACGTTTGAAGAACATTTAAATAATATTCGTAAAGTGTTTCTTCGATTACAAAATTACATCTTGCACGTGACCAAGAAGTTACTTATCTTGGTCACGTTATTTCTGCAGACGGAGTTACGACTGATCCACAAAAAATTAAAGCGGTTGTCGATTGGCCTCGTCCGGAAACGCTACAGGAACTGAGAATTTTTTCTCGGACTGTGCACCTATTATCGCCGTTTTGTAAGAAATTTCTCAACAATAGCGAGACCTTAACATAAATTGACTGAAGCCCAAGCAAGTTTTAATTGGACAGAAGAATGCGAGAAATCGTTCATTAGTTTAAATCAGGCTTTAACGACGTCTCCTATTTTGACATATCCCCGGACTGACAAAGACTTTATCTTGGATACAGATGCCAGTGATGAAGGGTTAGGAGCCGTGCTTTCGCAGAAAACAGAAAGCGGTGAAAGTGTCATAGCTTACTTCAGCAAGAGCTTGGGTAAGACAGAGAGGAATTATTGTGTCACTCGTAAGGAATTACTGGCTATTGTCAAATTTGTTGAGCATTTCCATCACTACCTCTATGGACGGAAATTTGTTCTCCGGACTGATCATGCTTCCTTGAGATGGTTTTTGAATTTTAAAGAACCTGAAGGATAGATAGCTCGCTGGATCCAAAGGCTGCAGGAGTATGAGTTCGAAATCGAGCATCGCAAAGGAACTTCGCACGGAAATGCAGACGCTCTCTCCACACGACCTTGTAAAGAGGACTGTAAACACTGCGTGAACGCCGAGAAAAAGTACGGGACTTAGACGGATACTTTCGTGAAGGTTTTGACTACAACGACTGTGGATCGGTGGGTTTCGAGTGAAGTACAGAGAGCACAGTTGGAAGATTCCAATATTAGGCCAATTTTGGAGAAGAAACTAAATTCCGCGGATCGACCGTCTTGGCAAGAGATCGCGCCAGAGAGTCCCGCTACAAAGCGATACTGGGCTCTTTGGGATTCTTTACATCTTAGAGACGGTGTTTTATATCGGAAATGGGAGAGCGATGACGGAAGATCAAGCCGCTGGCAATTAATTCTCCCACGTAGTAGAATTCCAGAGGTTCTGCGGGAGATTCATGATAGTGCAAGTGGAGGGCATTATGGAGTGATGAAAACGTTAAATAAAACCAGGGAGCGATTTTATTGGGATCGACTTCGTGCAGATGTTGAAAAATGGTGTAGAGAATGCAACGATTGCGTTGCCCGGAAAGGACCTAAGATAAAATCCAAGGGTCGTTTGCAGCGCTATAACGTTGGCGCGCCTTTCGAAAGAGTAGCTTTAGATATCCTAGGCCCCCTGCCTACAACATCGAAAGGCAATCGATATGTCTTAGCCCTGATGGATTACTTTACCAAATGGCCAGAAGCGATTGTTATCCCGAATCAGGAAGCCTCAACTGTAGCTGAAGAACTCGTTAGAAACTGGATCTCTTATTACGGAGTGCCTATGATGTTACATTCGGATCAAGGTACAAATTTTAATTCAGCACTATTTTTGGAACTCTGCGAATATTTGGGAATCACGAAGACTCGAACAACACCGTTACATCCCGAGTCCGATGGCATGGTCGAGAGGCACAATCGAACAATTTTGAATCATCTTTCGATATTTGTTTCGAAGAATCAAACCGACTGGGATACATATTTGCCACTGTTCCTCCTGGCTTACAGAAGTGCGGTTCATGAGACGACCGGATATTCTCCATCAGAGATGTTGTTCGGCCGTCGTCTTCGATCACCCAGTGATATTGTTTTTGGACGACCATGTGCTACGTCCTCCTCACGGAATGATTACATGAGTAATTTAGAAGCACGATTAGAAAGAGTTCATTCGTTTGCCAGAGAGCTAATTCCATTTCACGATTGAGATGAGCCGATGTTACGAGCGCATGCCTAGATAACCTTTTTTTTAAATGTCGCCAAACACTGTTTAATGACATAGAAATTCTTTATAAATACGAATGTTTTTAATCCTGGTAAGGCTAGGTTGCCTATAAAATATTGTCGTTATTGTCAAGTTAATTTGTGACTCATTTTAGCTCTTTGACATTGACTGGCGGCGTTAATTACGCCAATATATAAGTTCTAACAAAGTAAACATAAATAACTCATTTCATGTTCATTTTTAACATTGTTATAGTTTCCGTAGCAACGGAATCCATTGTTACCACTTAAATTGTTAAATTTAACAATTAAGTGAAGCCTCTCATTTCTACAGCTCTTAAGACTCGAAAAAGTGAAAACGCAAGGATTAAATATGAAACAATAGTCTGCGACTAATAGTTTTTGAGATATGAGAATTAAATTGAGAGTAATTACTCTTTGAGAACCATGACTGCAAAGCTCGCCAAAGTGCAGCTATTTTTTAGGTTGGCGAGAGTGGGGTTGTTAAAATAGGAATCAACTCTTTCTTGTAAAATAATATTCTTTAATATACACCTTCATTAACGTCCAGATCAAACCCTACCATTGTCATTAGACAAGGGTAACGCCCCTTTGGGGGTCCACGCCCCCTCCCAACTTCTGTGAATCTTTCTGGCACATAAATTACTATTTGTAGAAATATATTGAAAAACTACCATATTGTGTGGAGTATAAAATTTAGGTTGGGAGGAGCTGATAAAGAAAAGATAATTTCATTATAAAGCAGAATACAGCGAAACCGCGATCTACCGTTGCCGCATTTCTCGCATTGATCGTTTTATTTCTATGGTCCCTACACAAATTGTATTTGAATAACGTTAAAGAAACTCGCATGTGTCGTTCGCTAAAAACTTTCATCCTAGTAAAATTTTTCTCCTACCAAAATGAAATTGAGCATTAAGTGGATCCGTATGGCATACAAATTGTAATTGCTTCTTATTATGATTTCTTGGTTTATTGGTGATCGGATGAACACTGCCTGCGTGTTGAAGATGTGTATAGCTTGAAATTTAATGATTACATTTTCATTAATCAAAATGGTGAGAGGTATGCGATATCCTAAGAAATGACCCTTTTTTAGAAAATGTCTCCTGCAATGTCCCATTTTTAGAAAGAGAGGAACTCACGGTAACGATTTCAATAAAGGCCGCTAAAAATCTAAAATCATCCAACGACCGTGCCTGTAAAAAAAAAAAAATAAATAAATAAAAAATAAAAAACTGACCTACCTCCTTCCCCTCTCGAGACACAAAGAGAACGCCGGGGGGATGTATTGTTTTTGTGTTTGTTCTTTTAATGCTCTTTTTTGTCAACTATTTCAATTTATTTAATTTTTTTAAAGTCATGTTCCTCTTTTGCTTATTCCTTCCCTTCCCCGATCTCCACTTTATTTTCCCTTTTCACTCTGGTTTTCTAAGAATTTTTTTCCTTCTGAATGACAACTTCCTTTTTTCTATATGTCCTTTTGTTTACATTTCTTACTTTCCTACCTTCCTGCCTTGAGTCGAATGAAGTTTTTGAAGTCGAAGAAGGGCCTACCCCTTGTACCACCCGAAACGTACGTCTTGTACTATTTTTTATAGTAATGTGTGTTTTAGCATAGATTTTTTTTCATTTTATTTTGATATTAACATTAACACAACGTTTTTTGCGTGTTTTCTTAACAAGTAAATGATACCCAGACCTGTAAATTCAGTCTCCTTATACTATTACCTTGAAAACAGTAGATGTCCTTTTTTGAGGAAGAAAATAAATACCGTATTTACCCACGTATGCGTCGATCCCACGTATAAGTCGACTCGCCAATTTCCCTGTTAAGAAATTTAATTTTTTTCAAAAATACATGTGTTCAAAATCATCTCGAAAAAAGAGAAAGTACTAAATGTACAATAATAACGATAATAATATACAAAAGTAGCATACAAAATTAAACTGATCATTAACAATAATAATATGACACAACTGAGAGATAGGGTAAAGTAGTATATACAAAGTTAAACCGATTCAAGATCCGATTCAGTATTGGACTCGCCATACTATTCACAGAATTCCTTCGTCGTCATCGGCTCATCATGATACACGTTTTCAATCTCTGTATCGCTACATTCTTCCTAATATAGAAATCGACGTCACTGTGTTATGGAATGCGGGAGCAGAACAAATGCCTTTCAAAGGAGCATTTTTGACTTCTGATAAAAAAAAAAAATTAAGGACCCTCGTGTAAGTAGCCCCCCTCCCCACACACACACTTTAAAGCCCTATTTTTTGTCCAAAATTTCTCGACTTATACGCGGATAAATACGGTACACTATCGCGAAAAAAAGTAGCAAATGTCCCGTTTTGAAGAAAAAATAAATGGTCACGTTAGTGATGATGCAAAAAATTAAAACAATGCTAAATTAGAGGATAATGCTCATGCCGATGAGGCTTCATTCGCATTCATCGTTTTTTACTACGCGCCCCATGAAAAACTATGGATCGGGGTTCTACTGTGTTATCTTTCAGCAATCTCTTTCTTTTTTTTGTGGAGTCGGGGCGGAAGCCCCCTAGCCCCCCTTCCCTGGATCCCCTACTGACAACGACTGGGTTTATCATAACTACTTAATTTCTGTTGGCACTTACTCTTACAACATCAACAAGAAAAAAATCTGATGTGTCCAACACATGACTTCCTTGCACGTCTATTAAATCAAAAATGTTTTTTACGCACTTCCTCTAAACTTATTTGTTTGAAAGAGATAAAATATCAATAATAGTAAGGTTTAGCGATTTCTAGCCAAATATTTCGATATCGCCAAGCTGAGTTCAATTTGAAAGATTTCCTTCTGACACTTTATTTGGCGATATTTCACCAAAAGCCGACAAACTTGAGATAGTTAGCGAGATTTTGGGGATAGCCAAAGTAGTCATTGACCACAGACTTTCAATGAATTGAATGCATCCATACACCTTAATGTATTTAAAGTCATTTGGCTCACCCTGTAAATAAATTCTCAGTCGATTGCTGTCAAAAAAGATATTGAAAACAGTTAGATATTATAATATAGTTCTAAATACAAAAGTTCAAAATTCTACGGGTTAAAGTTTTAGAGTTATACAAAATAAGAAATAATTGTTGGCGCCAAATTTGGCGATATTTCGGCGAAACTCGTCAATGTCGACGACATTTGGCGAGATTTTAAGCATGAACCAAACAATGACAGATTATCGCCAAATTTGGCGATATTTCGCCAAAACTCGCCAAGAACGATTACAAATGGCGATACTTTGGGCATGGACCAAATGACTGACTATCGCCAAATTTGGCGACATTTCGGCAAAACTCGCCAAGGTCGAGGACAGACGGCGAGATTTTGGGCATGTACCAAACAATGACTGTCTACAGTTGTATTATATTGAAGATGTCCATAGACATTAAAGTACTGAAATTCTTTTCGGTGGTCCTGTAAATAAACTCTCCAGTAGATTGAAACCAAAAATCGAGATGCACAACTAGATGTTACAACATTCTTATATATGAAATTTCATAATAGTTTTTGAGATTTGAAAGTTAAATATGCACACACGTACACCAAAAGTCGCCAAGCTTGGCGACTTTTGGCATAGTTCTTGAGGGAGGCACGTTACCGTGGTCGGACCATTACCTAACTTATGTGGTAGGACGGTATTGTGCTTGAAATGGATGAATGCCCCTAAAATTGCCATTGACCGTAATGTATTGGAAATCTTTTGAGTGTTCCTGTAGCAGAACTATAAATGATAAAGACACTTTTTTTAATCGAGAAATTCATTTTCTAACTCTTTACAGCATATATCACTTCTGAGTCGTTTGAAATAGCCCAATACCTCTAAAAAACGCTTTGATGAATTTCGGCCCATAGAGCGTAATGTATTTCGAATCTTTTAGGCGGTCCTGTAGATAAACTATCCAGTCGAATGGAACCGAAAGGGGAGGTGCACAACTAGATGTTATAAGTGTTGCGAAATAATAACTTAATTTGCTCCCGTATTGCATGCGCCGCCGCGAAACTAGTTTTAGCAGGCATAATAGCGGTCCTCCGATAATGCTAACTCTGTAATCTTGGCGACAAACTTGGCGACGGATTTGGGACCTTGGCGACAAATGGCGGCTTCTAGAAAATTCATGTCTCGAGACCGTATTTCAATTTGAAGATTGTTCCAGAAATTTCTCGGCAATTCTGTTGACGTCATCATCTCTATAAAAGCGCTAGGATCTCTCTCCGGGGAGTTCAGTAGAGTGATAGACTTTGAAGTGCACGGTTGATTCTGTGAAATGAATAGTGTTATTGTTGTGCTTATTTATGATTTTAGTTAGCGCATGTTAAAGTTTCTTGTATTATTTTGAGCTATTGAGCTGCGAGCCGTGAATAAAGTGTTAATTTTGTTTACTGTGCTGATTGGACTGCTCTAAAATACACCCACTTGGCGATTTTCGTAACATTGGTGTCAGGAAGTGGGATCTGGATTTGTTTGAATGCCATTAACCAGAGCAGCCATGGAAGATAAAATAGAAAAACTGTTTGCTATGATGTTAGATATGCGTTCCGACCAGACTTCGTGTAATCGTAGTCGTGTAATCGTAATCGATTGTAATCGATTACATTTTCTCATGTAATCGTAGTCTAATCGTAATCCGACAATTGAATTTTTATGTAATCGTAATCTAATCGTAATCTGAAAGTTTATATTTTCGTTTAATCGTAATCTAGAAATTTCATTTGCCAGATAGTCGTAATCTTAGAGCCTGTAGTCGTAATCGCTTAGATTACAAGACGATTATGAAACGATTACGGGCGCCCAGATTTATTTTTTGTTCTGCTTGCTGGGAAAAAAGATTTTCTCGGAGAAGCAAAGCATCGAAAAATCTGCATGCCCTGAAGACAGGAAGTTTCCTATTTTTTAACGTTTCAGGGGAAGAGGGGAGGGGGGAGGGCATTGTTCTGCCATCGTAGTTCGTACGGGACAAAGATAAGAGAAGCAGAGCTCCCTTTTTTTTCCCGGGATGACCATTCTTTTTTATGCTGACTGTGGTGGGTGACTGACTAGAATGGACAGACCTCCCAGAAATTGGGGGTGGACGTGGGAATTCTATGGGGGGGGTACACAAGAGGTGTATTTTCTGCTATTGCAGATCTTTGCTTTATCTCATTTCAATTTGCGACTGCGAAGAGAAAACAGCAATGCCTACACGAAAAAAATTCAAGATTTTTTTTGAATTTCAAGAAAATAAAAAAAATGAAAAAGGAAAGGAGTTCAAAAAATATAAATGCACTATCTTAGTACAGATGCCAGTGTCAAAAAAGACGAACTCCAACTTAAATACACATATGGAGGTAATTTTGGATATTTTTTCTTGAGTATTTATTTGTTGTATAGATTATTATAAAATGAGTACATATATTAATTGAAAAACTGCATTTAAAAGGTTTCTATATTAAGGGGAAAACGATAATATTCACGAAAATATTCCCTGGTCTTTTCCAATTCCGTTTAATACATGTTTCATTGATCTGACTAAAATGCACTGCATTAATTAAATAAAATTTATTTTTGGTATACATTGTTTACTTGTTTAGAATCTTAATTTTGGTCAAAATTTAACTATCATAATTTACTGTTTAACTTTCGAAGTGTTATGTTTATTGTGTTTTAGAGTGTTATTTATGTAGCAGTGGGTGAGCGGAAAAAACGCCGCCGGAAAAAACGCCACCGGAAAAAACGCCACCCGGAAAAAACGCCGCCGGAAAAAACGCCACCTGGAAAAAACGCCACTTTTAATAGCTTTATGATGTAACATAATAGTCATATGCTAATCGATGAGGAAAGGAGCGTAGCCAGAATTTTTTTTCGGGGAGGGGGGGGGGTTGTATGAGAAATAATTTTGTATTGATAAACTTAATTTCTTATTGACGACAAAAATCTGAAAGCTCTTAATAAATAGGGAAATACATCCCGATATCCCACTCACTTCTTTAAATTAAATGTTAGTCTAATTCTAATGTTTTTAAACAAATTTTTAAATACTGAAAAAAACAATAACTTTTTAAAGGAAACTGGTTTAAAATTATTTAAAACTCATTTCTTAAAATGTAAATATTGGCTATGTATAACTGTGATTAAAATTAATAGTTAATTAGTTTTGTTAGAATAATTAATTAGTTTTGTTAGAATAATTAATTAGTTTTGTTTGAATAGTTTTAATAATTATATGTTTACTATTTTTGATACTGAAAAGCTTATTGCCCTTCACAGACTTTGAACTGTAAGCCTTCTTATGAGAAATCTTAAACTTTCTAAATCACCTCATTAATGCAAGGGAGTATATTTTACTTATTGGGAATTTCTGCAGGAGGGCTGTATAAAAAGTAAAAGTTTGTATTTATTTACATTTAATTTCCTGAAAATTTTATTCGACACCATAAAGTAACTTTGTAATTAATTATATATGTCTAAGATCAATATTTAAAGAAGAAAACCGTAGATCAGTGCTTTTAAGATAACCTCTCTAATAGGAATTGGAAGGAATTATGACTTCTGTTTAATATTAAAAATATAAAACTTTTTACCTTCAGTGTAAGTTATGATGAAATAAGTTATTTTGATTTTGTGTTTAAGGTCCTTAAATTAAGATATTAAGATATACACGAGGGCTGTCTGCTTAATTAAGGCATGCCTTGGGCGGAGAACTTTTTGAGGGGCTCTAACGCTTATTCAGGTTACAACTGGAGAAAACAGTCGCGCCGTAGGCCAGAACCCTAGACCTACACACCTCAGCCCTTTACCAAATTGTCACGAAATTAGTAGAAAGTATTTATATTATAATGCAAAAGGTTAAAAATAATTTTTTAAGCTTTATAAGATAAATTTATATCTTATAAAGCTCTTTCTCTTGCCTGTCTTTTATATGCCAAAAAAAAAAAAAAAAAAAAAAAACATTAAAACATGAAAAAAATAAATCCTTATCCCCCCCCCCACACACACACACCTATGTGTTAATTAAAATCTCAGTTATGGATTTTATTTCTTTGATATCTCAACAATTCCATGTCATCAGAGTACCTGCATGCAGTTTTGGAGTCATAGCCCCTTAAAGTTTCATTTACTATTAAGTAATTGGCAATCTTCTTTTTTTTTTTTTTTTTTTTTTTTATTAACGGAAACCAAAAGCTTTCTAGGAAAGTCTTCCCCCACCCCTCCTAAGCGCCTACCGAATTATGCCCAAATTGAATTATTGAATTAGACATGTGCTTTCCCCCACTTCTGTAAAACAAAGTACATTAAACCTCATAATTCAACTGAATACCTCATTCCACCCCACCCCACCACCATTTTCTGCAAAACAAAAGAAATTTATTTTATGTATTTAATTAAATTATTACACAAATATCTTTTCAGGTGGCGTTTTTTCCGGCGGCGTTTTATCCGGCGGCGTTTTATCCAGGTGGCGTTTTATCCGGTGGCGTTTTTTCCAGGTGGCGTTTTTTCCGGCGGCGTTTTTACCGGTGGCGTTTTTTCCAGCGGCGTTTTTTCCTACATTCGTAGCAGTGTTATACACATAATAATTTTATAGTGTGTGTGTGTGATTACTTGGTACAAATTTGTTTTGTAATAAAAGTGCAATGTGTAGTAATTTCTTTTCTCTGTCAAAAAATAAATAAATAATAAATAAATAAATTAGGTTAATCAAAGTAGGCTTTCTAAATTTTGAAAGGGCTTATAAAGGGGCGCACATACAAGTGCTTTTATTGGGAGGGGGAGGAGGGTCATTCAGAGTATGAAAAATTTTGAATGTAGGAAAAAAACGCCACCTCAAAAGTTATTTGTGTAATAATTTAATTAAATACTTTAAATAAATTTCTTTTGTTTCGCGGAAAAGGGGGGTGGAAAGTGGAACGGGGTATTCATTTGAATTAGGAGGTTTAAAGTACATTGTTTTCCAGAAATGAGGGAAGACACACGTGTAATTCAATAATTCAATTTCAGTGTAATTCGATAGGCGATAAGGGGGGGGGATTTCCTAGAAAGCTTTTGGTTTCCTCTAAAAAAAATATATTGGTCACTCTGGAAAACATGTATTCATAATTTTTGTATTTAAATTTTTATTTTATAACTAGTAGTTAAACTGTTTAACTATACACCCCTTATATAAGATAATTTTAAAATAAAATGTAGTACGTAACCCTGTACCTGCGAGTAGAATTTTTTAAAACTAAAAATTATTTTAATGTATACACTATAAATCATTACATTTTTTAATTCGGTTAAAAAAATGAATAAGTTTCAAATATATTTTTCTGGTAACTGTAACTATTTGACTCAAGGAGAAAGGAGATTTCAAAATTAATTTTTGATTCATGCATCATTTAAAATGCTTAAGTATTTATGCATTTTATTTGATTCATTTAAATAAATATTAATTATTGCTCTTATTTTTTATTTTCAGACCTTTTATTCACACACCATCCCTCGAAAATAATCCCTATTTATTATTTTGATGATTATAATTTTTTTTGCCATAAAAATACAATAGAAGTTTATGTATTGAAATAGTGACACAATTAATATATTGTCTGCTATTATACAAATGCCATCTACTTATGATTCTACATAAATAGACTGCCTTGTAGTTTAAGTAGTATTTAAATCAGAATGACCAAACCCAGATTAATGATATCTGGCCCTTCAGATTTAATGTGCGCGTTCGCCATATATACAAAATTGGTCTTCTATCGGCTTAAATTCAACGCTAGGTCTCCCCTCAATCCGATTCTTCATCGCAGAGGCGCAGTAGCGTAGCAATTCGGTTGTTTCTTTTTTTTTTGGGGGGGGGGGGCTCATAGATTCTGGACACTGAAAAAGACACACATATATATGATTATTTTCTATCATCTTCCAAAGGTATAGGGGTGGCTCGAGCCCCAAAGCCCCCCTCCCTTTCCTACGCCACTGCAGGAATATATATCCCTGCAGGAATATATATCACTCCAGGAGAATAACCAGGGAGTGGGATATCGGGATATATATCACTGCTAAACTTTCAAAATTAGTTATTAAGAGATTTCAGATTTCATATCACATTACATAATTTGTGTAGCGGAGAAGTTTTATTCTCCTTCATGAGCCTTACTGAAAGATGCTAATTTTGAAAATTTAGTTTTCATTAAGCTAAATAAAAATATTTAAAGTGATATATACAATGATTTATTTAGAATTTTTTTTTCATAATTCTGATAAACATATTTACAATTCACTTTTATTGAAAATACTGTGTAGATAGCTAATAACTGTCAAATTAACATGTTTAATAATTTTCTGATATTTCTTTTATAATAAACTTCTTAATGATTGAAAAGTATCGGAGAGAAATCATTTCTTAGAAAAAGTAAAAAACAAAGACGACTAATATCTTTCCTAATTTCTAATCTAACTAATTATATCCTATGAATATAACTAAAATGCTCGATTTTTCACTTTTATGATCTTCTCACCCTCTTCCGTACATGCAACTGAAATTCAAAATGAGTACCAGTTAAATGCCCTTAAGGGTATGTATCGTATATTTTAGAGAAGTATCATCATAGTTACAAACTTGAAAGATTTTAACAATGATAAGAGTTAGATTGTATGGTTCTAAAGTTGATAAGTGTCACTGTAAAATGTTTACTATTTAGTTACAACTTTTATGAAAAACATAGTTTTTGCAAATCTAATTCATTTATTTGTTTGTACAACAGAAGAAAAAATCCCCCAAATTTACCGGCTATAGTCATTTATCAGTAATCTACAAAAATTAACAACATAAAGTGAGCAAAGTTGATGATGAGTAAATTTGATACAGTAAAATATTGTCACCCAAAAAAATGTGAGGCCCTCAAACTTGAATTGTTGTCAACTATCATCAGTTTGGAATTAAAATATAGTGAGACTAATTACATATACCTTTTCTACTTAACGTATATTATAAGCTTGATTCCTCACAGAACTCATATTAACTATCATAGGCGCAATACGGGGGGAGGGGATATGCATCGTCTTTGTTGAAAATACCGTTGATTTCTCGATCTATAGAAACTTCACTATTTTTACTCTTGAATATATTACGTAGCGTATTTTAAATTTTCTTGTCAATTATAATAATTTCTTGCCTCCGGTCTTCCGGACCCATAATTCTGTTCTGTTTTGTAAACTTTACACATTATGTCAGCGCCAGAAGTGTAAAAAAGAAAGTTTTGTAATCGTAATTTAATCGTAATCGGACTCAGATATAATCATAATCGAAAGTTTTCATGGATTACATAATCGTAGTATAATCGTAATCGGAAAATTGGATTTTTATGGTAATCGTAATATAATCGTAATCCTGACAAAATATTTTCCACGTAATCGTAATCTTGATCTGAAATTGAAAATTAATCGTAATCGTAATCGATTACACATCTGCGTAATCGGCACGAAGTCTGGTTTCGACCAAGAAAGGATGTCTTTTGGGTCTGAAAGAAGATATGTCAAGGATGTCTCTCGGTCAAGACAGTCTGAAAGAAGATATGTCAAAGATGTCTTTCAGAGAGGAGAGTCTGGAAGAGAAAATCTGTTCGGGACTAGAGAGTCTACGAGAGAAAATGCGTTCAGGACAAGAAGAAATGAAGACTCAAATACAATCTGTGCATGAAAGAGTCGAGGGAGTGCAAAGCGAAGTGCAAGGACAGATCAGCGACGTACAAGAAAAAATCGAGGGAGTACGAAGCGATGTGCAAGAACAAATCGGCGATGTCAAAGGACAAATCAATGATGTGCAAGGACAAATCAGTGAATTTGAAAAGAGACTTTCTGATCTTGAGAGGAAGCGAAGCAATATTTTGGCAAGTGGAGAAATAATTAATTCTAGACCAACTGTAAACCATTTAACATTTGACGGCCAAACATCTTGGACTGTTTTTAAGACTCAGTTCGACGTCGTGAGCTCTACAAATGGATGGACGGATACCTTCAAGGCCAGTCAACGTGTGGCCTCTCTGCAAGGATCAGCTGCGGAGATTCTTCTAGGAATACCGAATGACAAGTTGAACGACCTACCGACAGTCGAAAAGGCTCTCGAATCTCGAGCAAAGTAGCCATCAAATTGCAATTTGCAAGTAGCCATCTTACCCAGTTTTATAGGACTGAATTGAAAGCAAGTCGACAAAGGCCTGGAGAAAGTCTACAGGTATTAGCCGCAGATGTTGAGCGATTAATGAGCCTAGATTACGCGGAATGTCCCCTAGATGTTCGAGAAAGTTTAGCAGCCCAGTACTTCGTCGACGCTATCAGGGACGAAGATACACAACATTCCACGAGACTGGTAGACCCGAAAGATTTGAAGGCAGCTCTGGCGTATAGCATGAAATATGAAGCTGCGAGAACCGTTTCGATAACACCCAGGCATGTAAGGACTGTGGATATAGAGGAAAACGCCGCCAAGGAAAAGGATGATAAACTGGATTCTGTACTCAAGGCACTCCAGGAATTATCGGATAGTCTCGCTGTTGGGAGAAGGGGCTCTCCCCGAAGGAATCCGAACGTGACCTGTTGGAGATGTCACAAAAGGGGACACGTGCAAAGAGAATGCGACGTGACTTCTCCCAAACAGGAAAACTAGGTCTTGGGCGTCTTGCGGGGCGGAGACTGCCTTTTCTGAATAAAGCCCCTGAAGATAAATTTGAAGTTTCCGCACTTAGCGGAGGAGAAACTGGACTTTATGTTGAAGGAAATATTTGTGGTATCCCTTGTTTGATGCTAGTGGATACGGGTGCGAATGTCACTCTTCTAAAATCAGACTTCGCCATGAAACTGAAGGAACAATTGCTCTACACATCTCAAAACGTCTCTATTGTTACGAATTTTCGGGGCAACCTGCTGCTCTGGGGCTTAAAATGGTTTAAAATTCGTATTCTACGCTTCAAATAGATTAATTTTGTTTTGTGTTGCATCAAAATCGGCCAAATAGAACCGGAGATACGGAGGTTTCAGTTTCCCTATTGTTTTTCTACGGGTTTCTAGAAATCTCGAGAAATAATGGTCCTAGGGCTTAGATCTCTTCACATTTGAGGACTTATTTTTGGCGCGAAATTTGGCGATATTTCGCCAAAAATCGCCAAGCTTGGCGACATTTATCATTTGGCGCGTTTTTCCCAATGGGGCCTGGAAGTTGTTTTTCCTGCATTAAAAACGCATAATAACCTAACATTTCTCTTCTATGATATAATCAAAAGTCCCGCTTTATCTGGAATCTTCGAGAGAAATACTCTTCTAGAAGCTGCTCGCAGTTTCTGCCTCCTCTATAAATTTCCCAGCGCGTTGCCCCGACAGTTCAGTGCGAGTTGAACGCTCAATGTGTGAAGAGCTGTCAGTGAGAGTACTCTTGCTTAGAAGCCGTGTTTTAGCTTGCTTTACGAAGCAGTTTTCAAAGTGCTGTGTGTAAATTCTTCATTGCTGTGTCTTAAGGGATTGTGTACGGTATCTCTTGAATATTTTCACTGAATTTTTGCCTGTGAAAGTGACTTATTTTGTGTGAGAAATACAGCATTTGTGAGAGCTTCTGATCTAAGCGGATTGTTAAAAGTACGTTACTGCTAGATTGTGCTTGTGAATTGTGTACAGCTGATTGTTCTACGAAGTTCTAGAAGCAATAAAGTTTGTGTTCCATGCCGACAAGTGACTTTTTACTTGAACTTTTTACACCAACTGGACTTTAGAACGACAAACCCCGGAAACAAGAAGAGCAGTTCCGCAACATTTGGTGTCAGAATCGGGATTCTAAAGAAAGACTTTAATTTTCCAGTTTATGGTTTTGACTAGACAAAAAATGGAAGAACAACTTCAAAAGCTCATGAATATGATGCAGGAAATGAAATCCGGACAAGACGAAATGAAAACCGGATTAGAAGAGATGAAAACCGGACAAACCGATTTAGAAAAGAAAATTGAAGCCGGAAAAGCCGATTTAGAAAAGAAAATTGAAGCCGGACAAGAACAGATGAAAGCGGATTTAGAGAAGAAAATTGAAGCCGGTCAAGAAGAAATGAAATCGGGATTGGAGAAAATGGAGACTGCTTTGGGAAAATTAGAGAAATTCGAAAAGAGTGTGCAGGAAAATCAAGAGATAATGGAGAGAAGAATGTCGCTCCTAAAAGAAAGTCAAGAGAAAAACATGAAAGAATTTCGTGAAGAATTTAATAATAAAATTGAGGAAACTATTGAGAACTAGTTAGAAGAAAAACTGGACAGTTTAGTAAAGCTGGGAAAGGTACCTGAAAACATGAGGTCGTCGTCACGCCGCCCAGCAGTGAAATAAACGCCTTATGACGGAAAGACTCCCTGGGAAGCATACAAGACCCAATTTTTAATCGTCGCTAAAGCCAATGGTTGGAGCGAGTCCGAGAAAGCGGACCAACTGGCCGCTTCCCTTAGCGGAGATGCAGTTAACGTATTGCAAACTATTGGAGCGACGAAGATAGGAGATTTTGACGCCCTCGCAAGTGCCTTGGAGATGAAATTCGGAGAGAAGTGCCAGAAAGAATATAGTAGAATTCAACTTAAGTCAAGGATGCAGAGATCTGGCGAGACCCTTCAAGAGCTGGCTTCGGACATAGATAGGCTGAGTCATCTAGCCTACATGGACCACCTTGATAATGTCCGAGAAGAAATGGCGGTGCGTCATTTTATTGAAGCCATCCGTGATCCAGAAACCCAAAAGGCACGCGTGTTGGAGGATTATCAGGATTTGAAGTCTACTCTGGTGTTCGCAATGAAACTAGAGGCAGCCCAGCGGGCCGTGAGAAAAGATCGGCATGCTGTCAGAGCGGTCACGGTCCTAGAGGGAGCTGACAAAGACACAGAGAACGTCGAGAACAGGTTGAAGAGAATTGAAGATCTCATAGAACGAAAATTAAGATCCGATAGAACGAGAGATGGCCCAAAGAAAGTGAAATGCTGGAAGTGTGGCGTCGAAGACCATGTACAAAAGCATTGTGCTCGAAAGTCTCATGACCAGCAAGAGAACTCTAAGAACATGAAAGAGGGAAACTAGGAGGTGGCCATCTCGCGGGGCGGAGGTTGCCAGATAGTCAAAAGCCCCACTTAAAAGTCTTGCAGATTTCATCAGTGAATGGCGGCAGTAATGGACTCTTCGTACTGGGATACGTTAATGGTTCCCCATGCCACATGGTGATTGATACTGGAGCGAACGTAACCATCATAAGGACGGATCTGGCCAAGAAATTAAATTTGATGATTATCTGGACTCCGCCCTCGCTGACCCTCCAGACTGTGACAGGTGACAAGATCGAAGTGGGCGGAAAAGCGCAAGTAGAAATCACGTTTGGAAATGCCAGATACGACCATGTGGTATATGTCGCCAATATTACAGACTCTTTTATTCTTGGACTCGACTTTTTAAAATCGCACAAATTTAACTTGGACTTTAAGAATAATGAGCTTCGTTCAGACTCCGAAGAAATAGCTGCGTTCGATATTAGAAATGAAACTGTTTTGCCTGTTCAGCAAATAATAGCCCAGACTGATATCACTCTACCTCCCAGAACTGATTCAATAATTTCTGGAACAGTAAAAGAAAGCAATAAATTCCGTTTTGGATTAATCGAACACCCAAACAACAGTGATTCCGTCAGAGGAGTACTTGTGGGAGCAAAACTTGTGGACATGTCGAGAACAGAAATTCCAGTTAGAGTAGCAAATGTGACGGACAAGTCGAAGGTGATAAAGAAAAATGAAGTGTTGGCGACATGCACTCCTGTTACCTGCATTAATAAGAACATCAGCCAAACGACAGCTAAATCTTTCGAGTGCCTGACGAAGGAATTAATACAAGACGTGGAGTTAACGGCAGAACAGAGAAGCGCTGCGAAGAAAGTAATAGCTGAATTTGAAGACCTCTTCTCTCGTACTTCCGGTGACTTTGGCCGTACGAGGTTAACGCAACATAGAATAGACACAAGCAGCCACTCTCCCATCAAGCAACATCCTAGGCAGCTGCCGTTTGCTAAGCAGGAAGAGGCGAACAGACTTTTAGAGGAGATGCAGCGTGATGACGTCATCGAGCCATCGACTATCCGTGGGCCTCGCCGATTGTTTTGGTCCGAAAGAAAGATGGTTCCACCCGGTTCTGCGTTGACTACAGACGTCTGAATGACATTACCAAGAAAGACAGTTACCCTCTTCCCAGGATAGACGACACATTGGACACTTTATCGGGAAATGAATGGTTCTCCACTCTGGATCTCAAGAGTGGCTACTGTCAAGTAGAAATCCATCCCGATGACCGTGAAAAGACTGCGTTCACCACGGGACAAGGATTGTGGCAGTTCAAAGTTATGCCTTTTGGACTCTGCAACGCACCGGCTGCATTCGAGCGTCTGATGGAGACAGTGTTGAGAGGACTTTCCTACGAAGCATGTCTCGTTTATTTGGACGATATCATCATCGTCGGAAAGACTTTCGAAGAGCATCTCGAGAACATTTGAAAGGTACTGCTGAAATTAAAAGAGGCAAACTTGAAACTAAGTCCATCGAAGTGCAATTTGTTTCGTCGGGAAGTACGTTACCTCGGGCACATAATATCCGCCCACGGAGTCCGAATCGATCCCGAAAAGATGTCCGCAGTCAAGAACTGGAGTCGTCCGGAGAATATCCATGACTTACAAAGTTTTCTCGGTCTGTGTACTTACTATCGAAAATTCGTGAAGGGTTTTTCTTAAATTGCAAGACCTCTTCACAAGTTGACCCAGACTGGACAGAAATTTCTATGGACTGAGGAATGTGAGGACGCATTCAACGAACTGAAGACGGCTTTAACAACTTCGCCGATCCTGTCGTATCCTCACCCTGACAAGCCATTTATCCGGGACACAGACGCGAGTAAGGAGAGTGTCGGAGCAGTTTTGTCCCAGGAGATAGATGGTCAAGAACATGTCATTGCCTACTGGAGCAAATGCCTTTCAAAGGCAGAACGTAACTATTGCGTTACGAGAAAGGAACTTCTTGCTATCATTAAGGCCGTTGAGCACTTCCATCATTTCCTGTACGGCCGAAAGTTCCTACTCCGAACGGACCATGCCTCTTTAACCTGGCTTCTAAATTTCAAGAATCCAGAGGGCCAAATAGCCAGGTGGATACAGCGATTACAAGAATATGACATCGAGATACGTCATCGGAAAGGGGCATCTCATGGAAATGCAGATGCTTTGTCAAGAAGGCCCTGTATAGACAGCTGTCGCTATTGCTCCAGGACAGAGAAAAATTACCATCTAAAACACCCCGTTGTCCGTCAAGTTACATCATCGGCACCATCCCATGATCCCTGGAGTGACGAAAATGTTCGGGCGGACCAATTAGCAGACAGCAACATCAAACCTATTGTGGAATTTATGGAAAAATCCAGCGCTAAGCCCAGTTGGCAAGAAATATCATCTTACAGTCCGGCGACAAAACAGTACTGGGCTTTATGGGATTCGCTTCGCCTGAGAAATGGAGTCCTGTATCGTAAATGGGAGTCGGATGACGGCAAGATGCTCCGATGGCAGTTAGTACTCCCTCGTTCGAGGATTCCGAAGGTTCTAGAAGAGCTGCATAATGGCTTAACTGGGGGCCATTTCGGCATAATGAAGACTCTGCAGAAAGTTCGCGAGCGCTTCTACTGGGCTAGGGCTCGAGGTGATGTCGGAAAGTGGTGTCAAGCTTGTGACGCCTGTGCTGCCCGTAAAGGCCCGAAGAAACGAAGCCGTAGAAAACTACATCGTTACAATGTAGGAGCGCCTTTCGAGAGAATTGCCCTCAACATCTTGGGACCTCTTCCGCGAACTTCGGATGGCAACAAATACATCCTAGTTGTCATTAACTATTTCTCTAAATGGCCCGAAGCATTTCCTATTCCCGATCAAGAAGCTACGACCGTAGCAGAGGTACTAGTGCAAGAATGGATTTCCAGATATGGAACCCCTCTGCAACTTCATTCCGACCAAGGAACGAACTTTACCTCTGCAGTCTTTAAAGGACTATGTCAACTTTTCGGAATAGACAAAACCCAGACGACGCCTTTACACCCACAATCCGACGGCATGGTGGAGAGGTTCAATCGCACAATTTTGAACAACCTCTCGCTCCTGGTATCTAGGAATCAAGAGGACTGGGACAAGAAACTCCCCCCTCTTCCTGCTGGCCTATAGGAGCGCCGTCCATGAGACTACCGGCTTCACCCCTTCCCATATGCTGTTCGGCAGAGATCTTCGTCTTCCCGCCGATCTAGTGTTCGGCCGCCCTCCAGATGCGCCTTCATCGCCAGAGGAGTACGTGGAAAATCTTCGGGCACGGTTTGAAGACGTGCATCATTTTGCTCGGGAGCGGATCAACCTGAACACGGAGAGGATGAAGAATCGCTACGACACGAAGCTACAGGACATGACTTCAACGTAGGTGACAAAGTTTGGCTATGGAATCCTACTCGACGGAAAGGCCTGTCTCCCAAGCTGCAATCGCCGTGGGACGGTCCTTACACAGTCCTAAACCGGCTGAATGACGTCATTGTACGGATTCGTAAGTCACCAAACTCGAAGCCAAGAGTTGTACATTACGATCAGCTAGCCATCTACCGCGGTTGTAATTAGCTCAGACCATGGTCACTATGGCGTAATTCCTCCTTTCTTCCAACTCTCATTTCTTTCCTGTCTTTCTCTTCTCTTCCTCTTTCTTCAACTCTCTTTCACTCACTACTTACGCCATGTTTAGTGTACATATTTGTAATATATTGGCTTTTATTAATGTGTATTTGTTTATTACATTGATTACTTATTAGTGTAATTGTTTATTATGTTTATTATTTATTTATTAGAGTGTATTTGCTTACTGTGTTTATTGATTATTTGCTTAAATTATGTTGTTAAGATTTGGTTAACGGTTGGACACAGTATATATTTGTGTGACCTCCTAACTGGGGATTGTACTGCCCGGGACGTACAATCCTTGGGAAGGGGGCAATGTTACGAATTTTCGGGGCAACCCGCTGCTCTGGGGCTTAAAATGGTTTAAAATTCGTATTCTACGCTTCAAATAGATTAATTTTGCTTTTTGTTGCATCAAAATCGGCCAATTAGAACCGGAGATACGGAGGTTTCAGTTTCCCTATTGTTTTTCTACGGGTTTCTAGAAATCTCGAGAAATAATGGTCCTAGGGCTTAGATCTCTTCACATTTGAGGACTTATTTTTGGCGCCAAATTTGGCGATATTTCAAAAAGGCGCCAAGCTTGGCGACATTTTGGTCATTTGGCGCGATTTTCCCAATGGGGCCTGGAAGTTGTTTTTCCTGCATTAAAAACGCATAATAACCTAACATTTCTCTTCTATGATGTAATCAAAAGTCCCGCTTTATCTGGAATCTTCGAGAGATATACTCTTCTAGAAGCTGCTCGCAGTTTCTGCCTCCTCTATAAATTCCCCAGCGCGTTGCCCCGACAGTTCAGTGCGAGTTGAACGCTCAATGTGTGAAGAGCTGTCAGTGAGAGTACGCTTGCTTTGAAGCAGTGTTTTAGCTTGCTTTATGAAGCTGTTTTCAAAGTGCTGTGTGTAAATTCTTTATTGCTGTGTCTTAAGGGATTGTGTATGATATCTCTTGAATATTTTCACTGAATTTTTGCCTGTGAAAGTGACTTATTTTGTGTGAGAAATACAGCATTTGTGAGAGCTTCTGATCTAAGCGAATTGTTAAAATCACGTTACTGCTAGATTGTGCTTGTGAATTGGGTACAGCTGATTGTTCTACGAAGTTCTAGAAGCAATAAAGTTTGTGTTCCATCCTGACAAGTGACTTTTTACTTGAACTTTTTACACCAACTGGACTTTAGAACGACGAACCCCGGAAACAAGAAGAGCAGTTCCTCAACACTATTAAGACCGCTACCGGTGAAAAGGCAGAGATTCAAGGAAAACTGGATGTATCCATTGAATGTGGATCCAAGAAATTCCGGCACAGGGTCTACGTGGCTAACATCACTGACCCTTGTATCCTTGGACTGGATTTCCTTGAAAAATTTAACTTTACCGTAGTGTTAGAGAAGAACGAAATACGGACAGGAGGAGAGGAAATTCCCTTGTTTTCAGGAAGCGAGCAGTGTTCAAAATCATGTTCTATATTCGCGAAAGAGAAGACGACTATACCAGCGAGATCTGAATTTCTTATTCAAGGGGTTCTGGAAGCCTCTGGACATTTCCGGTATGTCGTAACGAACTTTCCTAGCCAGTTCTCCTTAAAAGGGGTCTTGGTGGCCGCCGTAGTCGTGGATCTAAGAGGGGAAGGTATACCTATTCGAGTGTTGAATTTGGACAATAAACCCAAGACTGTAGAAAAAGGGGCCGTTATTGCGACGTGTGAACCAGTGGTGGATATCGTCGCCTGTCCTCAAGGATATTATAATAGTCATCATTTTCAACTAATGCTCGAGAATCTTGAAGGACTTAGTAGGGAACAGCGAATAGCAGTGCGAAAATTACTCCAGGAATTCCAAAACTAATTCTCTACCGGTGACGCTGATGTGGGCCACTGCAATGTGATACAATATAAAATTAATACAGGCAATCATCCACCGATCAAGCAGTATCCAAGACGCTTGCCTGTTGCAAAGAAAGAGGAAGCTGAGCGCCTAATTAAAGAAATGGTGGACGGTGGCATAATAGAGGAATCGTCGGGGCCGTGGGCCTCACCTATCGTTCTTGTTAAAAAGAAGGACGGATCGACACGTTACTGTGTCGACTATCGGAAACTGAACGATATTACGAGGAAAGACTGCTATCCCCTCCAGCGTATAGATGACACTTTAGATGCTTTGAATGGAAGCCAGTGGTTCTTTTCGTTGGACTTAAAGAGCGGGTATTGGCAAGTCCAAATCCGACCTGAGGATAAAGAAAAGACAGCTTTTACCACCGGACAAGGACTCTGGCACTTTAAGGTAATGCCTTTCGGTCTTTGCAATGCCCCCGCTACTTTTGAAAGACTAATGGAAACTGTATTACGTGGACTTTCGTCTGAGGCCTGCTCAGTATATTTAGATGACATTATTAAGACAATATTAGACATGACAATATTAGTAGGAAAAACGTTTGAAGAACATTTAAATAATATTCGTAAAGTGTTTCTTAGATTACAAAATGCTAACCTTAAACTAAACCCAAAGAAATGCAAATTTTTACGTAAAGAAGTTACTTATCTTGGTCACATTATTTCTGCAGACGGAGTTAAGACTGATCCACAAAAAGTTAAAGCGGTTGTCGATTGGCCTCGTCCGGAAACGGTACATGAACTGAGAAGTTTTTACGGGCTGTGCACCTATTATCGCCGTTTTGTCAGAAATTTCTCAACAATAGCAAGACCTTTACATAAATTGACTGAAGCCCAAGCAAGTTTTAATTGGACAGAAGAATGCGAGAAATCGTTCATTAGTTTAAAGCAGGCGTTAACGACGTCTCCTATTTTGACATATCCCCTGACTGACAAAGACTTTATCTTGGATACAGATGCCAGTAATGAAGGGATAGGAGCCGTGCTTTCGCAGAAAACAGAAAACGGTGAAAGTGTCATAGTTTACTTCAGCAAGAGCTTGGGTAAGCCAGAGAGGAATTATTGTGTCACTCGTAAGAAATTACTGTCTATTGTTAAATCTATTGAGCATTTCCATCACTACCTCTATGGACGGAAATTTCTTCTCCGCACTGATCATGATCTTGAGATGGCTTTTGAATTTTAAAGAACCTGAAGGATAGATAGCTCGCTGGATCCAAAGGCTGCAGGAGTATGAGTTCGAAATCGAGCATCGCAAAGGAACTTCGCACGGAAATGCAGACGCTCTCTCCACACGACCTTGTAAAGGGGACTGCAAACATTGCGTGAACGCCGAGAAAAAGTACGGGACGGAGACGGATACTTTCGTGAAGGTTTTGACTGCAACGACTGTGGATCGGTGGGCTTCGAGTGAAGTACAGAGAGCACAGTTAGAAGATTCCAATATTAGGCCAATTTTGGAGAAGAAACTAAAGCGCCAGAGAGTCCCGCTACAAAGCGATACTGGGCTCTTTGGGATTCTTTACATCTTAAGAACGGTGTTTTATATCGGAAATGGGAGAGCGATGACGGAAGATCAAGCCGATGGCAATTAATTCTCCCACGTAGCAGAATTCCAGAGGTTCTGCGGGAGATTCATGATAGTGCAAGTGGAGGACATTTTGGAGTGATGAAGACGTTAAATAAAACCAGGGAGCGATTTTATTGGGATTGACTTCGCGCCGATGTTGAAAAATGGTGTAGAGAATGCCACGATTGCGGTGCCCGGAAAGGACCTAAAATAAAAACCAAGGGTCGTTTGCAGCGCTATAACGTTGGCGCGCCTTTCGAAAGAGTGGCTTTAGATATCCTAGGACCCCTGCCTACAACATCGAAAGGCAATCGATATGTCTTAGCCCTGATGGATTACTTTACCAAATGACCAGAAGCGATTGCCATCCCGAATCAGGAAGCTTCAACGGTAGCTGAAGAACTCATTAGAAACTGTATCTCTTATTACGGAGTGCCTATGATGTTACATTCGGATCAAGGTACAAATTTTAATTCAGCACTATTTTCGGAACTCTGCGAATATTTGGGAATCATAAAGACTGGAACAACACCGTTACATCCCGAGTCCGATGGCATGGTCGAGAGGCACAATTTTGAATCATCTTTCAATATTTGTTTCGAAGAATCAAACCGACTGGCATACATATTTGCCACTGTTCCTCCTGGCTTACAGAAGTGCGGTTCATAAGACGACCGGATATTCTCCATCAGAGATGTTCGGCCGTTCTCTTTGATTACCCAGTGATATTGTTTTTGGACGACCATGTGATACGCCCTCCTCACGGAATGATTACATGAGTAATTTAGAAGCACGATTAGAAAGAGTTCATTCGTTTGCCAGAGAGCGAATCAATTTGGCGAGTGACCGAATGAAGATTCGTTACGACGCCAAAGCAGCGTATCACCAATTTAAGGAGGGTGATCAAGTTTGGCTGTATAACCCAAAACGAAGGAGAGGTCTGAGTCCTAAGTTGCAACAGAACTGGGAAGGACCTTATATAGTAGTTGTCAAGAAATTGAACGACGTTATCTACAGAGTCCAGAAGTCGCCCAATTCAAAACCGAGAGTCATCCACATTAATCGTTCAGCTCCATATGGTGCTACTGATCATAATGTTGTGTGATTAGACTGCCGGGTCGTCAGTTTTTTAAAGAGGGGAGCAGTGTTGCGAAATAATAACTTAATTTGCTCCCGTATTGCATGCGCCGCCGTGAAACTAGTTTTGCAGGCATAATGGCGGTCCTCCGATAATGCTAACCCTGTAGTCTTGGCGACAAACTTGGCGATCATCTTGGCGACTTGGCGACGGATTTGGCGACATTGGCGACAAATGGTGGCTTTTAGAAAATTCATGTCTCGAGACCGTATTTCAATTTGAAGATTGTTCCAGAAATTTCTCGGCAATTCTGGTGACGTCATCATCTCTATAAAAGCGCTAGGATCTCTCTCCGGGGTTTGGTCCTGATGACATACTTCCATCGCTTCAGTCACTCCTGTTCTTTGATTTGGACCTTTTTTTATTTTTCTTTTTTCATCATCCTGCAACTTCATCTGCTCCACTTCCATCTTGGACGCCGAATTGTTTTTTTTTTTTTCCATCTTTACTGGTCGTATATCGAGCAACCTGCCCTGTGAAGCCCCTTTTAGGGGGGAGGACAGGTGGATATTCCAAGTTTCTTACTGCTGCTCACGCCACGACAGCCCAGTCGGTAGCGCGTCGTGCTTCTATGCCAACAGACACGGGTTCGTATACCGGCCTGGACCGATGTTGTTTTTCTGCCCTTCCCGGCTTTTTTTGATGACTGAGCATTCCATCTGCTCTTCCTGACTTGACTTGAATTTCATCGGGTGATTCCTATCATCCTGTTTTTTCTGTGGACTCTGTCCACTTTTTTTCGCCTAGCATCTCACGGAGCCCATTCGACAAAAAGAAGCTCTCGTCTTACTGGAGGCCGTCTTACTGGCCGTCGGCCGTAGGTACTCCGATAAATTTACTCTTCAGTCAGTCAGCCGGGGAGTTCAGTTGAGTGATAGACTTTGAAGCGCACGGTTGATTCTGTGAAATGAATAGCGTTATTTGTTGTGCTTATTTATGATTTTAGTTAGCGCATGTTAAAGTTTCTTGTATTATTTTGAGCTATTGAGCTGCGAGCCGAGAATAAAGTGTTATTTTTGTTTACTGTGCTGATTGGACTGCTCTAAAATACACCCACTTGGCGATTTTCGTAACATAACTATCCAAAATATGAAGTTTCGACATTCTACGCCTAATAGTTTTTGAGTTAGGCGAGTTTAATGAATTTCGGCCCATAGAGCGTAATGTATTTCGAATCTTTTGCGCGGTCCTGTACATAAACTATACATTCAATTGCGACCAAAAGGGGAGGGGCACAACTAGATCATAGAACAATCCTAAATATCAAATCTCAACATTCTACGACCAATTGTTTTTGAGATATGCGAGTTACATACATGCGTACGTACGTACGTACGTACAGAGGGCATGGAAAAACTGACCACAATAGACTCTCTGCTGGTCAAAATGAGTGTCAGACGCGTTCATATGATCGTGCATGCTAGCCTACGATGAGATGCATCGAAAAATTTCTTAAAATTAAATTTAGATGTAGTCAAAATCGGGTTTTTTGTCGAAATTTGGCCCCCAAAATTTTTCGGGATCACATTACTTCCTTATACTACGTACAAGGAAGTAAAAAAAAAAATACTAAGGCTGTTACAGTCCAACCACTATTCCCCGAAACAATATGTCTGGATACGCACTGGAAAAAATAATCTCCAAATAAGTTATTACCATCTATTTCGAAAGCAACATCAATAGTTTCCCTCAGAAATGTTTAGTCTTTTTCAGAGTCTTCCTTCTTTGCTATGAAAAAATTGTCAATATTGTGCGATTTTTTTTTCGGGCGACGCATGGTAGTTTAACAGAAAGGAGCACTCGTAAAAACTCGTATTGCTCTATGAAAGAAGACATAGGACTGATCACATCCTGTAAATTCTACCGGTCAATAACAAAAAAGTACTTTTCCCCTACTAATCTCAACGAAAATATTACCCACCCGTGTACCTTCCTCCCCCGTCTTCTGCCTTGCTCTGGCTATTCATATACCCGGATCTATTATACGTAGGTCTGTGTTTTTATTCCTCTGAAGGAAATGGGCGGAAGTCTTTTGTGAGGCATTTTCGAGTGTTCGGACATGGCAGAAGGCCGAAATTTGAACTAACCACTCTTCTCGATACCAAACTGAAGAGCGACTGTACAGTTTGCGCGGTCTTTGAAAGAAATTACGCAGATAAGAAGAATAAACCTAATGCCTTGGGCAGACAGCAAGATAAGAAGACATCGTGTGAGGTTCTTCATAGGGGAGCATCCGAGTCTGATAGCGTATTGTTCAGCTGTCTTTTAAAAAAAAATCTGATGTGCACAACACATGACTTCCTTGCACGTCTATTAAATCAAAAATATTTTCGGCACACTTCATCTAAACTTATTTTGCTTGAAAGAGATAAAATATCAGTAACAGTAAGGTTTAGCGATTTCCAGGCAAATATTTTGATATCGCCAAGCTGAGTTCAATTTGAAAGATTTCCTTCTGACACTTTATTTGGCGAGATTTTGGTGATAGCCAAACTAGTCATTGACCACAGACTCTCAATGAATTGAATGCATCCATACACCTTAATATATTTAAAGTCATTTGGCTGACCCTGCAAATAAATTACCCAGTCGATTGCAGTCAAAAAAGATATTGAAAACAGTTAGATATTACAATAGTTCTAAATACAAAAGTTCAAAATTCTACGGGTTAAAGTTTTAGAATTATACAAAATACGAAATAATTTTTGGCGCCAAATTTGGCAATATTTCTGTGAAACTCGCCAAGGTCGACGACAAATGCCGAGATTTTGGGCATGGACCTAACAATGACAGATTATCGCCTAATTTGGCGATATTTCACCATAAAACTCGACAAGAACGATGACAAATGGCGATATTTTGGGAATGACCGAATTTTTAAAAACGTGTATGTTAAAAAAACGTGTAAATTTGGCGATATTTTTTTTCAAAAGTATGTGAGAAAAGGTGACGTTTTTCTCCTATCCTCGGTGGAAAGTGCATTTCAAAATTTCCTGAAATTGATTTTTTGGTATTCGTGAGCTTTACATTTTACAGCAAGAATTTTGTGCTTATCTGTTATTTCTATTTGAGATAGAGAGGTATATATGTGAAAAGACGCTTTGGCCCCTTATCCCCAATGCGTTTCGAAATTTGAAAAATCTCTTATCGAGCACCTATGTTGTAAACTTCACATGAATGGCAGATTTCGTACTATTAACTTCAGTAGTTTCGGCTAGGCAAAGTATTGACGTACGAAAAACATTTACATTCCGGCAAAACTCGAGAAAAATAAATAGAAAGGAATACACACACACACACACACACACACACACATATATATACTAAAAGTCAAAGCCCGTTGTGGAGGCAATTACAACGGTCTCTAGAAAAAACATTTTGACGAAAATATATCTACACTCAATATAGTTCAACTTTGTCCACCTAAACTAAATAAGTTCATATTTAGTTTTTATTATATACCCAAATCGAATTTCATGCTCTTCTGGAAACGCGCGGAAACTTTTGGCATTCGAAAGATTTCGTTTTGTGTACACAGATATTCTTATATCCATGCAGACGATTTATTTGTGAAAAACCAAAAATTAAACTATGTAATCTGGAAAAACTACGAGGGTTGCCTTGTAAGTTTCTACAAAAAGTAGAAAGGAAAATAATATTTTGGGGACAAATTGCTTTTAAAAATATTTGCCTTTAAGATTTATACACTTTTCCACCTGTTCAAACCAATTCTTGAAACTGTTTTTCCACTCTGAAGTTGATATCTCAGAAACATGGTTTTGGAAGGCATCAGCAACTTCTTGAGGTAATGAAAATCGCTGATCACGCATTTTTTGTTTGACATAAGGGAACAAGAAAAAGTCGTTAGGCAACAAACCAGGTGTCAGATTCAGTGGTTCTATGTTCAAATTAAAACTCTTGCTTCACGGCACAAACATTTATTTATTTACATGTTACTATATACACCAAATCAAATATTTCTCGTTTATCAATAGTATCAAATAATATCAATATCATATCAAAAGGTATCAAAATTCAATTCGAGGAAACGGCGCGGTCATGCGTCCGCTCTCCTGCTTATCTCAAATTCGACTGCTCTAGTAGGTGGTCGCCTCGCCACACGGCGAACCGAAACTTTTCATGCTCGCGACATCCTCCCACCTTTTGATTTTCAGTGGGAGGGAAAATCAAAACATTCCAAAACTACATAGAATACAATTACATGAAAATGATAAACAATTAAACGAACTTACATCTCTGGAATATTGTAAAAATAAAATCAGAAAAAATAGCTTACCAAAATTTCTAACAGAATATACTAAACATAAGATACAGCATCAAATTTTACAAATAGAGTTTCTGCAAAGATAAAAGAAAAGATTAATACAATGATAAACATTTATGGATATTTCAAAGGTTTTTTGACTTTCCGGCCAAATTTAGTCTTATAGTCATTTTTTAATGGAATGTCAACCCTTTTGTTTATCAGTTCTGGAGAAAGGTTGTCACTGTTAATCTCTAGTCGGTAAACACATTTCACTGGCCTTGTGAGTTCACCTAATGATGTTTTTAATCTGACGACTCGTATTTCACCGTCTGTTCCTGGGTAAACTTGTATCACTCGACCCATCGGCCAGTCAATCCTTTTTTTGTTGTCGCTGCCTATAAGAACCAAATCGTTTATACGTATGGTTTTAGGTGACCTCTTTGGCGATCTCTGTATCAACAGAGACAAATATTCATCTCTAAATCTTCGTCGAAAATGTTCTCTTAACATTTGGAGATATTTGTGTCTCTTAGTTAGACTTAGGTTGTCTATCTGATCGAGATCTGGAACTCCGATTTCAGATACATCTTGAAGAAACATTGATGGTGTCAGAGGCGCGAGATCATTGGGATCTTCTGACAAATACGTCAAAGGTCTTGCATTTATTATGGACTCTACGTCGCACAAAATTGTTAACATTTCCTCATACGATACCGAAGATTTTCCCAAGATGTTTCTTAAAAGCCTTTTTACCATCTGTACTAATTTCTCCCACCAACCGCCCCACCATGCGGCAGTTGGAGGATTGAATTTCCATTGGATTTTCAGTGAAGTGTCGATTTCAATTTTTTTCCAATCTATGGACTTCAGGAGGTTTTCCGCACCAACAAAATTGGTTCCGTTGTCAGTGTAAATTATCTTCGGTCGCCCTCTTCGAGCCACGAATCTACGAAGTCCCATAAGAAATACATCAGTCGACAAGCCCTCTAAAAGTTCAAGATGAACTGCGCGATATACAGCGCAAGTGAATAACAAAATCCACACCTTCTTATTTTTCTTTAGGTAGAGTGGGCCTGCGACATCAATTCCGGTAATTTCGAACACTAAGGCTTCCCGTATTCTATCTTCGGGAAGCGGAGCAGGGGCTGTTTCTGCATTTTTTGCGTTGTATCTTTTGCAGCGAACACATCCATTTATAACTCTGCTCACAGTCTTCCTACCTTTTAAAATCCAGAATTTTTTTCTTAAACTGGAAAGAACAAATTGAACACCAGCATGGCATGATCGTCGGTGGTAATCTCAAATCATTCGTTGTACCAATTCATGATTTGATGGTAGCAATATGGGACATCGAAAGTCTTCTTCATATTCTCTTTTAATGATTTTGGTTTTCAATCTTAGCAAACCGTCTTTGTCGACAAAGGTGCAAAGTCCTTTAAGAGCGATATCATTATCAAACGTTTCCTTTTGGATAAGTCGCCACAATTTCTTCTCAGCGGATTCAATTTCTGGTATCGTGAGTTCTCCTGTTAATTTAGATTCTGGCTTCTTACAATTTGTTACAAACCGCATCATCCAGGCTGTCATTCGCACTATTTGCATATAGTTGGAAAAGTATTTTAAAAACCAGCTTTTTTCGTGAGTACTAATGGTGGCTGCAAGAAGATCATGTTTTCTTCTTTCTATTGAGACCTATTCTTCATTTGGTTGTACTTGTGTTTCAGGCCAATCATCTATATCCTTTTTCAACCATTGTGGTCCCAGACACCAGTTGGATCGTAGTAGAGTCTTAATAGAGCAACCACGGGATGGCAAGTCCGCTGCGTTGAGAGAACTTGGTATATGTTTCCACTCTTCTTTGTTCGTCAGCCCCCTTATTTCTTTGACTCAATTATCGACGAAAATTCCCCAGTTATCCTCCTTCTTTATCCAGGTGAGTGCGGTCGAAGAATCGGTCCAGTAATAGCAGGTAACATTTGCTAGGTTTAGTGCATGTAATACTGTAGACGCGAGACGTGCACCTATACAGCAAGCCATTAGCTCCATTCTGGGGATAGTAACTTTTCGCAACGGAGCAACACGGCGTTTAGCCTGAATCAATTGTATTTTCACGTCATCTTCAAGAACAGTTCGAAGGTACACCACACAGCTGTAAGCGTGCTTACTTCCATCACAGAATGTATGCAAACTGAGTTCTTTCGAGTCTGTGATGTTAAGATATCTAGGTATTTTTATTTCCGATAATAAGGGTAAGTCTTTTGCCCACGATTTAAATTCTGCTTGAAATTCACTGGGTAAGGGAGTGTCCCAGCCTACTTTTAAATTCCAAGACTTTTGGATAATCAGTTTAGGAATCAAAGTAGCAGGGCATAAAATTCCTACTGTATCAAATATTCCATGTACCACTGAAAGTATGCTTCTGCGAGAAACCTCTAAAGAATCGAAATTTATATCTTTGATGTTGCAAAACAAAACATCTTCGTGTTTGTCCCATAGCAGACCAAGGACAGGAATAGGTTCAAAATCTTCTTCAGATTTTAATGTGGTAAACTCCCACCCTCTTAAGTCGAAACATCCCAACTTCAATATCTCGATGGATTCACCAATAAACTGTTGGAGTTTTTCTTCATTAGGGACTGATGTTATACAGTTATCTACGTAAAATGCGTTCTTCAACATAGCACTAGTTTCAGGAAACTGAGACGAATATAATTCAATATGGTGATCTAAAACAGCTGCGAGCAAAAATGGAGAACTATTAAGACCAAAAACTAACCTCCTGTGTCTAAATATTCGAAATTCACGCTCTTCAGCAGTCTTCCACCACAAGAAACGTAAAAAATCACGATCTTCTTCCGCAACTGAAATCTGTAGAAAGGCTTTTTTTATATCCGATATCACCCCTATTCTATCTTTTCGGAAGCGCATTAATATAGGCGGTATTTGTTCAAGTAGATTTGGCCCTTTCTCTAAACAATCGTTCAAAGAAGGACTACCTTTTCCTTTACACGATGCATCAAATACGGGTCGGACTTTTGTTGTGGACTGCTCTTTATAAACACCTCTGTGGGGTAAATAATGAGAGGGGTTTTCTATTTCCTCAACGGGGACATCTTCGATAATATTTTCACTAAGCCATTCCAAAAATACAGCTTCATATTCTGCATATTTACCGTTCCTAATTAATTTGTCTGTATTATATTTACATCTTTTTTCCGCGATATCTCTGTTTGTTTTCAGTTCGTTCCGACCCTCAACCCATGGCAACTTAATTTCGTAACGACCCTCCTCATTTACACAAACGGTTTCTTTGAAATGATTTAACGCAATTTGGTCTTTCTCCTCTTTACTGCTAACTTCTATCGGGTCTCGAATGCCTAATGTATCTAACTTCCAGAGCTCTTCAACACTTGAGGAATTTATAAACATAGTTGTGGCGCAATGAGCATATGAGTTGTACGTTTCATTTTCCTGGGAACGTCCCATCAGGACCCAGCCTAATTTACTCTCTGCAGCCACTAAATCATCACTCAAGCGCTGTACTTTGCCAGATAGAAAATAAAAATAAAAATCAGCACCAATCAACAAAGAAATATTTCTATCACTTTCTGAAATCTGGCATAGGTCTGCCAACATTAAACCTCTTGTTTTTAATTCATCATAAATTGCGGTGTCAGGAGGATCCAAAATTGCCTGTGTTATATTATCAATTTCAAGAGCTTCGATCTTTATTAGTTCTCCGTTAAGTTTGTTTTTTATTTTGAACTCTACACGAGCGCATTCGTCCTGCCTAGGCGTCAAGGACTGAAATGTATGTATCAGGGTTGCCAGATCAAAATCTACTAAAATAGCCAAACGGCTTCTGAAAATTAGCCAAAAATAGCCAAACCGGCGATTGCAGCGCCATCTTTCGGATTTTTAATAAAGCTTTGCTGAATATGAATTTAGAATAGAGTATGATGAGTTTTTTTTTACATAAGAGGAGGGGAGAGGCGACTTTCTCTCAAAATCTATTGATTTAAAACAATTATTTAAAAATTTAAAGAGAAACTTATATTTTCTGCTCTTGAATTCCGCACATGCTCAACCCTCAAATAAAAACAAAATCGGTCATGCGGTAAGGCAAACGAGCAAAACAGGTACCTATTAATTACTCAAGAATCTCTCATACAATACAATAACAGGGTGTCTACCGCTCCGGAAAGTCTGGAAAAAGCCGGGAAATTGGAAAATGGGTCCGGAAAGTCTGGAAAAAAACGGGAAATTAGATAATGGGATCAATTTTTTTTTAACCCTTTCTCACTAATTGTCAGACTGAAACCGGAAGCAACTGCAACGCATTTTTGGGACCGCGAAAGCATCAAGCGATGTGTTTGTATAAGGATGGGAAAATGGGGGCTCATCCATCGTGAGGGAAGAGTAAAAGACAAATTAGCTTACTTGGTAACTTATAGCTTAGGACCGTATTTTCAAGAACAGTTAGTTAATTCTATCAGAAAGTGTGACTGCTTCTGTTTCTCAATTGATGAAAGCTTAATCCTGTATAGCTCAGTTAAAATTGATTTCAAGAAGTTGTACAAAATATGCAAATATAAAGACAAGAGAGGGGCATTGTGCAATTTCCCAAAGTAAATTGCATTGGTCAGGAATTTTTTTCTCGGATTTTTTATAATTCGGTGACGAGAGGGTTAAGAGATTAAATCTACTTATTATCGGACAAACATAAATTCAAGCAATTTTTTAAATAAAACTATTTCCGCTTTTGTTTATATTATCATGTTTTTCTTATTTCGGCTATCAAAACTTATGACTTTTTTTTCCCCTGTCATTTTACCTAGCACCTGTGTTTCTATTTTAAAATTATCTTCGTCATTTTCTTTTTATATTAACGCTGGATATACATTAGGGCTATTATGGTTTCGTTTTCGTCTGTAAAGCAGGGACGGGCTGATACCGTAAGCAAGGTAACCATTGCATCGGGGCGCCGTCTTCGAAAGGATTTTCTTTGGGCGAAAGTAAAGGGGAGCGCCTTTTTACGTTTGCAGGGATAGCACCAAGTACCCTAGTCCTCCCCTTTTTTCTGTAAATAACATTTTATGTAATTCCCCAGTTTCGTTCTCAATTTGAAATTTGTAGAAAACTTCAGAGAACTATTTTAAGTTATTAGATGTTTTGTTCAATATTTTTAGTTTTACAATATAGAACACAAAAATGAATTATAATAATAGAGAATTTATGATACTAGATTAAGAAAATTCTGTTGTCCACGCCTGTAAAATTCGAAGATTCTTTGAATAATTCTTTGCTACGGGGAATGAAAATGATGTAATGAATTCAAGTCCATACGATTTCTTAAAATTCATTATGCAATTTAAGCTCTTGAAATTATCTTTATTTCTTGCGATAGCTATAAGCATTGCCAACCGTGACGTGAGATAAACTTCTTCAAACTTAAGTTTAAAAGAAAAAATACTTACGATCCACAATGAGTACTCTAAGATTAACCAATCTGGCTACAGAGCATAAAATAACTGATGCAATTTATATTGATGATAGTATTATTAAAGATTTTGCCATGTGGAAAACTAAGATAATAAAATTTTAGATTAAATTAAAGAAGTTTTACTTTTATTTCTCATTGACGATAATTTTTAGAAGTATTTTTCTCATTAACATATAGTTTTAATCTTTTCAATAAAAGATAAAATAGACAATAATTTATTTATATTTGTATTAAATAAATAAATTCTATTCTATCCCTTTTTTGTGTTTTTCGCACTTCAAAAATGATGGATGATCTTCATTATCTTGCTTATATCATGTAATTGACTATGGTGATTTTCAGTTCTGTGGAGTATTGCAGTTGGTAATATTGCCGTTTGTTTCATGAATTTGCTGGTTACGATATACATATACAACTTGTTTACTCGTGTAGTAGTCGCACATATTTTGGGGCAAATTTTTCATGGTGAAAGTCTAGGAGCGACTATTATGCGGGGAGAATCTACTACATAATATTGTAACTCTAAAGCTATTTCTTCTTCAAAACGGGGATGCGACGATTATGGGAGGGCAACTATTACGCGAGTAAACACGGTATGTATAAATGTTTCTTTTAAATATACACATATATATATATAATTATTAAAAATAGATAATAAAATCTAAAAGTATACGCAATACACATCATGACTCCATTTCAAAAGTAGTTGTAACTAACCACATCAAAAAGTAGTTGTATTTGTAGTTATATACATTTTTCGAAAAGTAGCAGAAGTTGTAGCTCACAACAAAAAAAAAAAAAAGTCGTTTTTCCCACCACTGCGTGGAAAGAGGCATATTTAGCATCTACCTCGAGCGGGAAAAACCTACGCTACGCCACTGCCTTTCTCTCAGTGTCAGTGTTGGAGTTGGTTGTGCTAACTGATTTTCTTTCCTGCTAAGGCTGAAAAGTTTGAATTGAAAATTTCTGCCAAAAACTTATCGAGTCAAAAATGCTAAAAAAAATAACCAAAGTAGATAATATTAGCCAATGTCTTGCAACCTCGATAAAAATAGCCAAAAATTAGCCAAAACCGGGTTGGCTAATTTCCTTATAAATTTTCTAGCCAAGCGTGATAAAAAATAGCCAAATTGGCTAATATTAGCCAAACCTGGCAACGCTGGTATGTATAATCAATTTTTCCTTCCCCACTCGAGGCAGGCATAACGCTCTGGCGACGTCTGCCTTTATGTAAGAGCGTTGAGCACCCCCATCAAATAAACAACGCACTACGTTACTTGACCTTGGGCCAATTATTTCAGCCAATGCAGTTTGCAATAGAATTTTGCTTCTTCCGTTAGACGCGTGATTCGAAGCAGTATTTGTGGTTTTTTCGGATTTCTGATTATTTTTTTGTGCAGCGTTTTCTCGTTTAAAACATAATGCAATATTATGCATTTTATTACAAAAGGAGCAAGATTTCTCTTCACAGCTTTTATCAATTATTCTGTGATTTTTTCCCAAACACAAAAAACATCTGCCTTCCTTTTTTTAAATTTCTTTTCACTGACGTTTAAGGAAAAACAATTTTCAGTTTCATGTGTTTTTGAGTCGCAAAATAAACACTTGTTATCATCGTGATTAGTTAAAAGTTCAACAGCTGTAGAAACGTTAGATTTATAATTCTTTGGATGGAATGTGGGCTTGGAGGAAAATTTTGTTCTGTTAGGATGATTGCTTTCAAATTTAGAGCCATTCTGCCAGACCGAACGTCTGGAATCAGTTTTATGAATAGCAAACGCTCGTTCTCTGCTTTCGATTTCACATCTGAGGAAATCAATTAATGATTGAATTTCCCATTTTCCATTTTTATCTTGTTTGCGTGAAAATTCTAGAGTTAAATCAGGGGGTAATAATTTTAATATTATGGGGCAGAGTAAGTTATCATATGTATTCGAAGTAACATCGAGAGACTGTAGACTTCTTGTTTCAGTCTCGCATTTGTCATACAAGTTTCGTAATCCGCGTAAGTCATCCGAACTTTTTACAGGATTTATATTTAATAAATTATTCAAATGAGCTTGGATAAGCATATCCTTTCTACCAAATCTAGATTCTAATATTTTGATTGCTTCGGCATAATTTTTCTCCGATAGAGCAAAACCGTTAATTGCACTACCGGCAATACCTCCGACTAAGCTTTTCAAATACGAAAATTTATCTACATCTGATAAATGGGGATTTTTATGAATGGAACTTTCAAATTGGCTCCAGAAATCCAAGTACTTGTCCGTTTCACCATAAAATTTAGGAATATGCAATTTCGGTAATTTTACAGTTTTTATTTCTGGGACAGTTTGCTCTGAGTATGAAATACTACTATTATGAGAACTATCCGATACAATTTTAGTGTTTTTCGAGTTCTTTATTCGTCGATTTAGTTTGGTTTTCAATGATATTATTTTCTCATCATACTCAGAACTAGAGAGCACCTCATTTTCGATTTCGGCCTCTTTCAACAGAGGTAATATTTTGTTATCGAGTTCTTTTAAGATACGAGATTTTTCAAGTAATTGCTCTAAGAGGTCTTCAAGATCCTCTATGCTTTTTGATTCATTTAATGACTTTTCAATTTTACTACATAATTTTGTAGTCAGCGTACGATGAGTTGCTCTCGTTTGTCTGTACAAATTCAACTGTTCCATTTTTAAGGTATTTAAAAAGGGTACTCACCCCTTTCACCAGATGTAATCTACAAGATATTCCGGTCGTGTCCACGGACGCCAGTAATGTCAGATTCAGTGGTTCTATGTTCAAATTAAAACTCTTGTTTCACGGCACAAACATTTATTTATTTATATGTTACTATATACACCAAATCAAATATTTCTCGTTTATCAATAGTATCAAATAATATCAATATCATATCAAAAGGTATCAAAATTCAATTCGAGGAAACGGCGCGGTCATGCGTCCGCTCTCCTGCTTATCTCAAATTCGACTGCTCTAGTAGGTGGTCGCCACACCAGGGTTGCCAGATCAAAATTTATAAAATTAGCCAAATTGCTTCTGAAAATTAGCCAAATATAGCCAAACCGGCGATTGCAGCGCCATCTTTTGGATTTTTAATAAAGCTTCGCAGAATTTGAGGTTGGAATAGAGTAGGAACACGTTTTTTACATAAACGGGATTTCGGGGGGAGCGAATTTCTCTCGAAATCTTTTGATTTAAAATAATTTGTTTAAAAATTTAAAGAGAAACTTCTCTTTTCCGCTCTTGAATTCGGTACATATTCAACCCTCAAAGAAAAACAAAATTGGTCATACAATTAGGCAAATGAACAAAATAGGCACCTAATAAATAATCAACAATTCCTCATATTTTGGTGGTGGGATATATATATATATCTGCAAGGCAACGGTGTCAGTCCGCCATCGGCGGCGAATTAAAAATAAAAATAGGCAAGCAATAAAATAGAGACGGTAGCAGCATACCCTAACGTCAAAATTTGGAAAGAATGGGTCATCAAATAGGACCGCCCCGGCCAGCAACGCAACAACTCTCGGTCAGATGTCAAGGGTAATGACATAATCTTTATGAACCTGACACATGACCCCACCTTCCTATCTTGTTGGAGTTGGTTGAGGTAACCGAATTTTCCTTCTTGCTAAGGCTAAATAGTTTGAAAATTTCTTCAAAAAAATTATCGAGTCAAACATGCTTAAAAAATGACCAAATTAGATAATATTAGCCAATTTCTAGCAACCACGATAAAAATAGCCAAGAATTAGCCAAAATCAGGTTGGCTATTTTCTTAACAAATTTTCTAGCCAATCGTGATTGAAAATAGCCAAATTGGCTAATATTAGCCAAATCTGGCAACCCTGCGCCACACGGCGAACCGAAACTTTTCATGCTCGCGACACCAGGAGAATATAGGCAATGAGACATAGATTTGATATTTTTATCCTTCAAATAATCAATTGTTTCACGTGCTGTGTGGGAGCTGGCGTTGTCGTGATGAAGAATGATGCGTCGATTTTTGTTGTTTTTCCTGATTTCGTTGATGACTTTTGGTAAACAAATTTCTGTATACCATTTAGTGTTAGCAATTTTCGGATCCTCCAAAGGAATGGTTGCGATATATCCTGTAAGGCCGAAGAAACAAGCACGCATTTTCTTGGAAGTGCATCGTGAACGAACAACTTTCGTGGGATTTGGTTCATCTGGAAACACCCAAACAGTGGATTGTTGTTTAGTTTCCGGCTCATACGAATATATCCAAATTTCGTCACCTGTAACGATGTTGTATACGAATTTTGCAGTTCCCAATTCGAATTTTTTTAGCATTTCCTTAAGCCAATTTGCACTAGCCTCTTTTTGAGCTTCTGTCACATTGTACGGAATCCTTCTGGAACAAATCTTTTTAACAGTTAAATGTTAGTACAAAATCGAATGTATTGCAGTCTGTAATATGCCAAGGGATGCTTCTGTCTCATGATATGTGACATGCCGATCTTCTTCAATCATCTTGCAAACAGCATCGATGTTGTTTGGAATCACTACCGATTTTGGTTGTCCTTCACGAGATTCATCACTGACGGACGCACGACCACGACGAAATTCTGCAAACCAATTGTAAACAGTCTTTTCGGATGTAGTTTCATTACCGAAAGTTTTACGAAGTGATACTAAACATTCTTGACGAGTGAGGCCTTTCTTAAAATCATAAAAAAATCATCCAACCAAAACCTTTACGAGTTATTTCCATTTTTTTTCATTCACTGGCTTCTTTAGAACACTCGTACAAACAAAATACGCAGGAAATTTCTATAATGTCACTGATTTCAAGATTAAAAAAATGTGAATTTTACGAATATCCCGAAGACAAGTTTCAGTAGCGCCTTCTATTGGGCCTTTGTAAAAACATAAAAGGCAACCTACGTATTTTGAAGGTATTGGAATCACACTTTCCTTTCAAAGCCTGATGACCGTGATGAATATGACTTCATATCGATTGTAACAGCTCATTGTATCATGCAAATGATTCGCTTTTTTTACTCTCGGAAACAAATAGGAACTGAAAAAAGCAAAAAATCGCTTAAAAATTAAAGAACCGGTGGATTTTCAGATTTTTAAAGTAGCACAGACTGTTTTTTATATTTTTGTACATGATTATGAGAAATTTCAAGCGGATCTGATTTTTAATTTTTTTGACGTTTTTAATCATCTTGGAGTAATGGAGGTAAAATACTTATAGAGAAGTGGTTGCCCAGAATGTTACAGAGTGAGTCAAGGATCGGCGTAACTATATAGTAGGATTTATATATATATATATATATATATATATATATATATATATATATATATATATATATATATATATATATATATATATATATAACTAATAAGTAAAACACAAAGTATACTTCAAATATGACATACCCCGCATGAAAAAATATATAACAGCAGATGCAAGAATTACAAACCTCAAGTGGGGGGGGGGGAAACAAACAGACGCTGAGCCAAACAAAGTACAATTGAACAATGTGAGAATAGAATGGAACGGAAGTTATAGCCACTGGCAACCATCATCAGGAGCCATAAACAGTAGATTATAAATTATAATTAAAGACAATCAAAATAGTAGGATTTCGGTTGTGTGGCATATCAAAAGAGATATTCACTCCACACGTTTTAAGGCCTTATTACACGGACAAAATTTAGAGCAATTTTGGTTGCAGAAACCAGTTGCTGCAATTCGTTCCCGCGAGTCAGGGAGCCCAGAAGAGCACGCAGGGTTGCTATTGTAAACAACCCCGCTGTGTTCACAAACGTCCAAGGGCGGATTAAAGGGGGGGGGCGTAGGGGGCGACCCCCCCGAGAAAAAAGAAATTAATGTAAAAGATCCTATTTTACTTCCATAAAATGGATGTATATGTCAATCTTCTAACTAATCGTCCCCACCGACAAACTAACCACCCCCCCCCCCTCGACAAACTTGCATTAATCCGAAACTGCAAACGTCAGAGATTCACCGAATTGGCGGTTGCTAGAGCATGTAATTATAAATAGCATATCGTTGGTTGCTCATACCTCGTGTATCTTCGAATCGGATTGATATTTATTTTTCTTTTATTCAATCAAATCAATTCCATGTCGATTTTCCATTTCACGTACATATTGTTTTCGCACACGCTCATCCCTTTCACTACGAACGGTATGGCTTGGTATGGCTGACGCTGACTCTTCCGCCATCTTCTGTTGTGACGTACTATTGGCTGGATTTCAGTGGCGGCCCGTGGTCAAAAATGCTAGTGCAGTCGGAAACATATGACCCCCTCCCCCTTCCTCCGGACAGGAATAGAAAATCTTTGTTACTGAATTTGAAAGCTGGCGGATTAAGCCCTCACCCAGGATTAAAAAAAAAAAAAAAAAAAGAAAGAAATTACATAAAAAATGTAAGAGATCCTATTTTACTTCCATAAAATGGACATCATATCCAGTACCATTCCAAACGCTCTTTTATATCTCAACGATTAAACACGGCCAACAAAACATTTTTTTGTAAATAAACACTGCCTCATAGCTACTAGAGATGAGACGGGCTCAGCCCGAGCCCGAAAGCCCGAGCCCGAGCCCGGGCCCGACTCGGGCTCGGGCTCTGTAATTCACGATTGCGTTCGGGCTCGGGCTCGGGCGGGCTCGGGCTCATGAAAAATTTCTCCTTTGTTGAACATACTCCTTGAAACAGATTTTAAAAAGTGATTCATGGGATAAATAGACGCACTTATTTAAAAAAACAGCGGCACGGGGGACTAGAAGGTGTGTGGAGCTCCAAAATTTATTGTATCCTATTAATGAAGTAGTTAATTTTATTTGTCTTTAGCTGAAATTTCGGGCTCGGGCTCCAACTTTAATAATATTGCTCGGCCTCAGGCGGGCTCGGATTAAAAGTCCTCGGGCTCGGGCTTCAAAAAATGAGCCCGAACTCATCTCTAATAGCTACGAGAATAGTGCATATCATGATGAATGGAAGCTATGACCATGCTGAGATGAACCTGCTTTTTTCTTATGAATGGACAATTTTGGTGTCGATCTATTTTCTTGGTTGTCGTTTATCATTTTCTTGCCATATGTTAAACGGAGTTTCAAGCAAGACGCAGACTGGATCATAACGGAGCTCCATGTTTCAAAACGGTTAAATCATAGATTCCAATAACACATGGCCACAGCAACAAATAAAGCAAAAAACTTTCAACCTTCCCAGACAAAAAAAAAAAAAAAAAAAAAAAAAAAAAAAAATTGTTTCCGCTAGAATGTCTTTATCAAAGGGCTAGAACAGCGGTTCTCAACCTTTTAACGTCGTCCCCCCTCCCCTTAACAAAGGCTAACTTACAGTGGTGCTCCCCCCCCCTCACATTTTTCAGCATACATTGAGATTTTTAATCTTTAATAAGGTACATTTTAAGCGAACATGGATATATTTTTGAGTAAAAATGAGAATAAATAAGCTGATTTTTTAAAAACATGCAGCACTACTCAGACATCACATCAAACTTGCAGCAAGCTTGATTTATCAAGTCAATAAACTTGAATTAAGCTTGAACATTTCAAGCGTGTAAGCTTAATGCAAGCTTGAATCAAGTGTTCAAGTTTACACTTGCCCAACTTGCATTAAGCTTGACATAGCAAGTTTGAATCAAGCTTGACATAGCAAGTTTAATTTCAAGCTTAAAAAATTTTCTTTAAAAAAATTTCCTAAATACACGGGGCGCCCGTCGGTGAACTCGCCCCACATATTTTATTTTTCCACGCATTTTCCTCTCTATGCTGAAATTTTAAGTTATTTTAATCTGTTTCCATCAAGCGTCCGCGGCTGGGATCGAACTCGGGACCTAAGGGTTGGGAAGCCAGCGTCGTATACATTCAGCCAACCTGACTCGCGCTGACATGACTAAAGTTTTAAGTGACTGTTATGGTTGTCACGCCGTTTTCGGTCGAGATTGAAAAGTGGCCGATGCCCTGGTTTTTTTATTTTTCCATGGGTTGAATCAAAATTAAAATAATGTTATGTGTGATTTATAGACTCTACTAATAGGGAAATAAGCATAATATAAACTTAAAAGCAGCACACGTTTTAAAACTTTCAATATCGCGACACTCATGTTGGGCAATATTGGCCAAAATCGAGACAAACGACTGATTTTGAAATCAGTTTCGTAGTATAATTGTATTTTATTTTGAAGAATTTCCATATTTTGAAATATAGAATCTTTTTTTTTTCAATTCTATGGTCAAGTACATTTGTGACTGACGATAAATTATTTGTTATGTGGATGTGGCTTTCCAAATCAAGCAGTAATCAAGTTGCATTCAAGCTTGACAGTTCAAATGACTTCTCCAAGCTTGCTGCAAGCTTAAAATGAATTGAACTGTCAAGCTTGTATTAATAAGTCAAATTCAAAGAAATGTCAAGCTTGATTTAAGCTTATGTGCTGTCTGGGTATTTGCTCTTTAGTTTTTCTCGCCCCCCTGCAAACGTTCTGCGGGGAGCGCGCCCCCCTCAGGTTGAGAAACGCTGGGCTAGAACATATATTCTCTGTGTCTTATTCTCTCCCTCAGTTCTCATCCGAGCCAATCAGTTAGCCGAATGCACAAGTGCAGCCGTAGTCAGAAAACCTTTCTTCAGCTGAGTCTTAGCTACATACCCCCTATGCTATCCTATGCCGGAGAGACTGCTTACATAGTCATTACCATGGCAACGGTGCTGCCAATTTCTTTATCAGTTCTGAGGGCTGTACCAACGACTTTCGCAGTTGAATTGCGGGAAGATTAAAGGGCTTTTCTTTCTGAATGAGCGATCCGGCAATTACTACAAACGTTTTTTTTTTTTTTTTTAAATTTACCATAGGAATTCCATAATGCTAATCTGAATTTAAGAAAATTTATAGAGTATATTATTTTAAAGTATGTGCTGATAATTTCAAGTGCAGCCCGGCTGTACTTGCTGTATCCCACGAGCCGCCACTGCTGGATTTCCAGCAACCTGCAATTTTTTCGCCTCTGAACGAAAAAGTTGGAGTTGACTGTTCCCTAGGTAACCGAGGGAAATTTCCAGGAAAGAGGTTGCTGCAACTGGTTGCAGCAACCAAATCGCACGAAAATTCCTTCGTGTAATAAGGCCTTTAGGCTCTATCCTTACTATAAAAAAGTGGAAAAAGGGAAACAGAAAGAAATCAAAATAATAGAAAAGGCACTGAAAAATCGACATACCAATCTGGAGTGGTAGCAAGCACATGGAAGGCGAGCATCTAACAAATGGCCCGGTATTCTTCTAATGAATATGCCTCCCTCCCATTATGCTGTGTCTCAGGAGTGTGTATGAATCAGTTCTTATTCTCATTAAATGGTCCTCAATGCATCGTTCGAAGCATCCCCTTCTTCGGAAGAGGATAATCTATAAAAAGAATTAAGTTATTGCAAAATTTCAGGGCCAGCGTAGCGTCCTTAGACTCATAGGCATGTTAGGAGTGATGAATGATCATAATGCAGCAGATGCAGACTCCATGCAGTCGGGGAGTTGAGTTAATATTTCGCTATTTGCTTAGCTTTTTGCTAAGAGAAAACAGCAATAAATCATGAAAAAAAAATATAGGGTTATAGTGTACTAACAATGTATACAACTGTACAGTACTATGTCTGTCACTTTTCTTACTATATATTTTTAGAGAAAGTTGCCAATTCTCCAAGCCATTGAGTAGAAAATTTATTGATCACCCGAGGAATCAGCATAAACTGGACTATGTAAAATCAGTCGTGACTCCGATGTCCTCCATGTTCGAGAGATACTTCTGGGAGTGCCAGTCTAGGTGCTAAGTCTTTCATCAAAATTAGGAGACAACTCATAGAGAAAATCGTTCGCCTGCCTATTAGATGCCTCCATAATAACAGTGAACATCTCTGGCACTCATAGTAGTGCCAGTCTAAGATTTAGTCGTTAGTTGATCCGGCCATTAAAGTACATAAAAGTTATAACCGATTGCTGCTAATCGTGTGCATGTAACCATCCCCTTTCCGAAATTTCTGCGTAAGGGAGAGTGGTAATGAATGAGCTATGGGATTGAATGGGCCACTAGTAGTATCTGAAAAAGTATTTGCATTAAATGATTTTAGGTGGTATCAATAGACAGAACAAGAGAGAGAGTTATCTTGAGAAACACAAAATTTTCAGTAGCTTGGGACCATCCACTTTCTCACCAGAGGGAGAATCGATAAAAATCTGCTTGAAAAGTAAGTTCTTTCCTTTTTTCTAAAATAGCTGATACTTAAAAATTATTCATTATTTCATGATAGCTATGGTTGTTATCAGTTCTTTGTTTATTCACTAACTAATATTAGGATGTATTTAGATTGTTTTTCACAATAATCGGTCACAAAAATGGATTATACTATTTAGGAAACATGGATGGGGCTGAATGGTTCATATGTCATGGTAATGAATTGCTCATTTTTGCCCTTACCGTGAACATGTATGTAGGTTACTTTCTTAAACATAGGAAACTATTTAATGACGAAAGGTATAAAAAGGCAGAGGAGCCGGGAAAGTTAGTTATTTTGCTATTGCCTTCTACAGAGAGCGGATGTCCATTCTAACGAGAGCATAAGGCTCTGTGTTTTGTGCGCTTTTAGATTTTGCTTGTTTGGAGAAGCTTGTTTTGGAACGTTGCTTGTGAATACTTCATTTTGAATCCTGAGCAACTGTTTTTATGATTTTCCTCGAGAAATTCCATGTGAATTCCTCGAGAATTGCTCAGGTCTTAGCCCGCAACGTTGAATGTCTGACCTTGTCATTTGTTAATTGTCATTGAAAATGGCAATTTGGTTGAAAATCGCTGTCTTTTGAATGATGGTTGGAATCTAAGATCCGTTGGGTACCTGTAGAAACCAGGGAATTAACACGGTTTCTCCAGTTCCACATCCGGTCAAAATTGAGCACTCTAAAACAAGAGTTTTTAGAGATTTTACCTGCAGACGTGTCCCGTTGCATAATTTGGGTAGATTTAGGTTTCGTAATAAAATAACGGGACACCCTTCTTTTAAAACCGATTTATGTGGGGGCAATCCAGAAGGCTGCAAGCAATAGAGAAGTTCTGTTGGGATGTACAGCCTCTTCCTGGTCCAGTACGGTGTATACAGAATAATATGTTTGAGTGTGTGTATTAATCTTCGAGATAACAAGGTCGCTCACTTTACCTACTTGATCGTTAGTAGCGGACAACTTAACTCTGTCCTTGAACCAAGTTAGTCTTAGAACTTATATTATTATTTTCTTTTGAATGGAATTTACCTCCTGAATAAACGCTGTTGACTAATTCTTGAAGATCATTTACTGAAATGCAAAGTTTTTGATTGTCTACATTAACTCTCCCATTGTTTTGGGACACTTGTCAATTGCCTATTTTAAACAACTCATCAAAATGCCGATTTTCGTGAACTGACAACGACACTCGCATATTTGTTAATCAATTCACACGCGGCCAAAGAGAAGATCTTTTCAATGAAGCATTGATTTCATCAGCACGTGTCCCTCTTGTTACGACTGGTAAGATTTGACGAGAGCCACCTGAGAACAATATCGTGCATCCACCCATGGGTTAATTAGTACTGGCGCAAATCGCGCATTGTTCTGTCTAAGCTTCAACTTCAGTCTTGTTCGACAAGACAGCTTTTTCCCAAACTATTAATGAGTAGTCACGCATTAATTTTCCACTATTGCTTTGTTTTGAAATGCTACAAACAGTGCTAGTATTTTCAAGCAATTGCTTGAAAATACTAGCACTGAAAATACTAGCACTACTAGCTTGAAAATGCTAGCAATTTTTAGTGGAAGTTTGAATGTTGTATGTGCGGTTCGGCTTCCTTCGAAAAGTGTAGCTGCAATTCCGGATGATGCTACAGCTAATGCAATTTTGCCAGTAAATCTTACTTTGGAAAGGAGCAAGTTGATAAGGAATGTTTTTCTTGTACCTCCAGGAGCATCAAGAAAATATAATTTTCCTTTGTTCCTGTCAATTGATGTTAATAACGCATCGTATACATTTTTCTGATCGATGGTTGATGCGATGTTCATCTTGAGCTACAATTTCTAACAGTTTATATTGATCGTAAGAAGTTTCTCTTGTGCATTCGGCGTTTTCAGGGTTCGCTAAATTTCTAGGCGTCGGCAGTCCAAAATTCGTAATGGATTAACGTTTTATTTTAGTGGAATGAGCTTTTAAAGTCGAAGCCATTCCTCACCTGTAACTAAATTTTGTTCGATTGGCTAAAGGTACTTTAATGTAACAAAATTTTACGCAGTTCGAAAAATTTTTCGCAAAATCTCAAACTTTAATCAAAATTTTTCAAAAAATTGGTCTCCTCTTGTTGAAATTGAGCGATTGCTTATGATGCCATCCAATTTCATTCCATTCGCTTCTGCCATTTTTACGTGATGTACGATAAAAAAAAGGACAGAATGGCGGAACGCCAGAATGACAGAGTGACGGTCGGACTGGGCTTCCAGGCGCGTGAAAGGGATAGAAATCGCAAAATTTTTGAATTCCAAGTAATGTGCAGATAAAAGTCTAATTTTATTTACACACACACACACATATGCACACACACACACACAATGGCATAACATAATACTCATTAGTAGTATCTGTGGAGTATTATATGCCACACAGTCCGGGAGCGCTAATGCTGAAATCTCACGAATTGATTTTTTATTTCCTTGAACCAAGTAAGGGGAAAATTTCGGCACTCAGATTTTGAAGGTGAAAAAAATGATTTTGACTGTCTCTAAATTTATTTCGAAGAGTTTCTGCGAGACGTCTCTACGCATGTATGTATGTTCGTATATAAGCATGTACTGTACAATCCAACCGCAAGTCCATTTTGGCTAGTTTTTATTTTCTTTTACAAGTAAAAGGAAGGTTAAGTGATCGCAAAAAATTTCGATATGCAGATTTTCATGAAACGTTTGTACGTAAGTACGTAACTCGCATAGCTCAAAAGCTATTAGTCGTAGAATAATTTTTTTTAAATTTAGGATTGTTGTAACATCTAGTTGTGTACCTCCTTTTTTGGTTCCAATCAACTGGATAGTTTATTTACAGAGTCACCCAAAAAATTCCAATGCATTAATATCTATGGATATCTCTAATATATTATTTCTATAGTTAGTCACTGTTTGGGTCACGCCCAAAATCTCGGCAACAGTCATCGACCTTATCGAGTTTTGCCAAAATATTTGGGACTAAATAATGTATTTTGCATAACTCTGCATAACATTTAATCGTAGAATGCTGAGATTTTGTATTTAACTAGGGGCCAAGGCCCTTGACTCGCTACGCTCGCTTTTTGTAAGAGTCATTTGGCCCTTAATAAGTCTTATTCGTAATAATGGCATAATTTCAAGAGACAAAACCCAAAGATTGGATCAGATAGAATGTTACCGAGTTACACATTGCTTGGTTCTTGCATGTTTCTTGGAACATAAAAATTTAAACTTTACACTATTTTTAATTATGTAAAACCTATGGTATACCTTACGTATTTGCCACCCATGGCGATTTTTCATGATTTGGTGACTTACGTATATGTATAGTTGATAATTAATTCTAAGAAAACAGTACTTCATATGTTTTCTTTGATGAAAACAACGGACAGCTAGGATAGCTTGCCACCAAATGGCGACTTTTCATTATTTGGCGATTTGCACACGCTCGTAAACTATAATTACTGCTCATGTAAGGTTTCCGGGAAAACCGTTATCCATATATATTCATATACATTATCCTGTGCCGATTGACATATTTAGCACCACGAAATATATATCTCGCCGCGCCTGCAAATATCCAATCTGTAAATTAAAACTGCTATAATGGCATAGTTAACGATGCAAAGTATTTCTTCTGGTAGCAAATACCCAAGCTGAACATAAACGGCTTTACTATAATCTGCATTTTAATTATTTTTCATTTTCAAGATACTGGGTGCTAACATTTGGAACACGCGGTTTAGATTGCTTGGAGAGATGGCCTTTTGCCAGATCGTACCTGATGCCAAAATGGCGTTTTTTAAACCAGTTACAGTTAATTTTTCTGTTTTGGAAAAATGAATAATCGGTAATTCTAAAACTCTAGTTATTTAAGAGAACTTACTATTTGGAAATTGACAACTTTGGTAACACACTTTGACTTATTTATTTCACGTACTTTTTAATTTGGCGTAAAATTCGTTTATTTCTACTTCAAGTTTGTCAGTTTCACGCGATTCTAGATACTTGCCATTGCTTTGTTGCAAAGGCATGTATGATTTCATGCTGGAGAAAAGTGACAAACCTGGCAAACATTATGCTTATTTTTTCAGTTTTTTATTAATATCTTCTAAAATATTTGGAATTTCGAAATTTAAGTCAGTTTATCGGCTTCCCCGGAATTTTCCAAATCCGTGGACACCTTCATCCAAACTCAAATCCCCACGTTTTCTGAAGAGATAGCAGAACAAGCTTTTGCGGCGACGGCTGCAGCGGCCGTTACTTTTCTTTAGAATAGAGAGAAACTAGTTTAGCATATGCATCTCCTTTTTTTATTCCAATCGACATAGTAATTTATTTAGGGTGACCCAAAGTACTTTCAATATATTAAAGTCCATGGATACATTCAATTCTTTCAAAGTTTGCATCAATTACTATTTTTGCTATTCCCAAAAGCTCGCTAATTATTTCAAGCTTGGCGGTTTTTCACGAAATTTCGACAAATTAAGTGCCAGTAAACCATTTTTAAAATTCAGCTCTTTGAACCCTGCTCGGCGATATTTCAGATTTATGGCTAGAAATCTCTAAACCTTAGTATTATTGCAATATTGAACCTCTTTCAAATTAAATAAGTTTAGATGAAGAGCACCGAAAATGTTTGTGATTTAACAGAATACCAGGAAGTCGTGTGGTATCTACATCATTTTTTTTCCAGTGGAGGAAATATTTTTATATTTTAATTTTTGTTTCTAAAAAAAGAGAACATGAAAGCTGAAAATTTTAATCTTTGAACACAGTTCAAAAAACAAGTAGAAGCACAAATCTATTATATTAGGTGTACAGGAATGTGTAACATCGTTTTTTTTTATATTACATTCAAATAATTAAAATTTCAACAAGTTTCTAATGATAAAACTGTGCGTAAACAATAGGTTCATATTTGTTACATTTTAAAGCAAGAACTTCAAAGGCAACTGTTTTTCCCCCCTTTTCTTAAAAAAAAAAAATGTGAAAAAAGGGTAGGTTGACCGGATTCATTATACAACTGGTCGACTAAAATGGGGGAGTGAAAAGCAATTAGAGGGGCTAGCCGTCTCCCAACTTCCTGCGTACCCTAACTTGCAAGTACGATAGTGCCGCCATCATTGACCACTGCAAAAAAGACGACAGTTTTAAACGATGGAGTGCTTCCCCCAATGAGAGGGCATTGAGGTCACTTTTCGGACGTCACCACATGGCGAAATTGTCCCTTTTCTTCGTTTGCCGTGAAGGCTCGAAGGGTGTCGTTTTCCCTAAAATCTTACCAGGCACAGCTCCATGACTAGGCATTTTTGTGTTCTTTTCTTTCTCATTTACTTACGAGTTGGGCTCATAAGATGGAGAAGATTGCTTTTATTAGATCGGATCGGAACGTGGCGGTGGTTTATTAGTTTTAAATGATTTTTTGTTTAAATTAGAAAAAAAATAACATCTAACTAAGGAATTCCTCTAATTTAAAATCAGTTTACTTAATTTGGTGAAAATTCTGAAGATAGATCGTTTAAAATCGCCTTAATAACTGCATTATTTTTGTATGAAAAATTGAAGTATATCGCCGTATTCTTGTTATTAAAAATTTTCATTTCATTTATTTCATAAAAGAAATGCACACTACAGATTAAAATCCCTTTACAGTGATGCATAAAAGGACAAATTACATAAGACAAAATTAAAAAAGATAAAATACAGAGATAAAATAAATACCAGTCATGACTGCAAAAGTTCAAAATACTTAACTCTAAAGACTTTAAAAGACATGTTAAAAATATCCAAATCCAAAGAAAACTTATTATAAATTTTATAAAATTTATATAACGAAAAGTATATGTAATTATATTTTATAATTGGATCCACAAATAAATGGCTATTACGAAGAGACCTGTTCGGTACATTTACACAAATACTCTGAAGAATATCACTGCAGTCTACCATATTATTGACAACTTTATAAAAAAAACTAGCTGAAGTACCCGTCCTTGACGGGTTAGTGAATGCAAATTTCCAAAAAGCAAGATTTTTCGTCAGCATTGTAGGAGTACACAGAATGGATGTAGTATGTTGCCAAATTAAAAAAAGCGAAGTTATAATTTTTATGTATTGTGAAAATATTACGGGTTAGAGAGTAACTAAGTACTATCATTTCATTCGCTTTAGTCGTAATTATTTGATTCGCGAACGAATATTTACGCATACTGAGATAATTTTCGCAAAATCTCAAAATCTAATCAAAATTTTTGAAAAATTTGAAGCCTACAATTTAAGTTGAGTGACAACCTATCCTGTCACCCAATTTCGCTTCATTCCCTGCAGTCTTTATTTCGTGATGCTGGCACAAAATTTCAGCATTTTAAAACGATTTTCGCAAAATCTCAAAATGTAATCAAAATATTTTAAAAATTCAACGCCTATAAATTAAGATTAGCAACTACCTATCCTATCACCAAATTTCGTATCATTCGTATTAGTCGTTATTACGTGATGTTTGAAGAAATATAAACGAATTTTGAGAGAATTTTCACAAAATCTCAAAATCTAATAAAAATGTTTAAAAAACTGGACACCTATAGTTTATATTGAGAAACCATCTATCATGTGACCCAATTTCATATCATTCGCTTTAGTCATTACGAGAAGGACGTTTTCCGAACGCGCCTAGAAGACGTCATATAGACAAGCTGACATGTCCATTAAACATCCAGGATTCGTCCAATTCTCGTCCATTTTACGTCAATATCAGTACGGCAGTTTAGGACGCCTATATGACGTCTTTATAGAATGCATATGGACGTAATAATGGATGTGTTTGTCTATTTATAGATCTTTTACGGTCGAATCCTGGACATCAACAAAAAAAATTTCATAATTTTTAGCTAATTTTATGTAATGATAACCAACCTTTAAGTACTTGCCCCGCTTCAGATTCGAACAATTAATCATGGACTTCACAGTAGAGTGTGCTAGCCACTATATGCAGCGGAACTTGCTCTGATGCGTCAAAATGTTGAAGTAAAGATTTTGTTACGAATTTTCGGGGCAACCCGCTGCTCTGGGGCTTAAAATGGTTTAAAATTCGTATTCTACGCTTCAAATAGATAAATTTTGCTTTTTGTTGCATCAAAATCGGCCGACTAGAACCCGAGATACGGAGGTTTCGGTTTCCCGTATGTTTTTCTGTGGGGCTTCTAGAAAACTCGAGAAATATTGGTCCTAGGGCCCCGATCTCTTCACTTGGGGGACTTATTTTTGGAGCCAAATTTAGCGATATTTCACCAAAAGTCGCCAAGCTTGGCGACATTTTGGTCATTTGGTGCGATTTTTCCAATGGGGCCGGGAAGTTCGTTTTCCTGCATTAAAAACGCATAACCTAACATTTCTCTTCTATGACGTAACCAGAAGTCCCGCATTATCTGAAATCTTCGAGGAATATACATTTCTAGAAACTGCTCGCAGCTTCTGCCTCCTCTATAAATTCCACCAGCGCGCTGCCCAGACAGTTCAGTGCGACTTGAACGCTCAATGCGTGAAGAGCTCTCAGTACGCTTGCTTTGTGAATTGATAGTGCTATAGAAGCTGTGTTTTAGCTTGCTTTATGAAGCTGTTTTTAAAGTGCTGTGTGTAAATTCTTCATTGCTGAGTCTTAAGGAATTGTGTACGATATCCCTTGAATATTTCCACTGAATTTTTGCCTGTGAAAGTGACTTATTTTGTGTGAGAAATACAGCATTTGTGAGAGCTTCTGATCTAAGCGGATTGTTAAAAGCACGTTACTGCTAGATTGCGCTTGTGAATTGTGTACAGCTGATTGTTCTACGAAGTTCTAGAAGCAATAAAGTTTGTGTTCCATCCTGACAAGTGACTTTTTACTTGAACTTTTTACACCAACTGGACCTTAGAACGACGAACAACAGGAGTAGCAGAGTAATTCCGCAACAATATTTTAATTTCGGACTGGGAACTTAGAAGAAAATATGCAGCTATTCGTTTCTGGATGTTGAGTCGCTAGAGAATTTTCTTTTTTTGTATGAGGATATGAGTTTCTTTTTACACATTACTACTTTTATAGGAAATAATAATACATGAAAAGTACCTTAAATTTCAAAAGTTTCCCGACAAAAAGACAAAAACAAAAAAATCTCTAGAATTTAGAATGTTTTTAAACTTTTTTTGGGGTAAAATGTAATATCAATAATAAATGTAGTATAGTAAATTCATGCGTCGTAAGTACGGTATTGGGTAAAATGAAAATCAATGACAAAAAAGTAACTTTTCCGTATTTTGTCCATTTCTGGACTTATACACACATCCATTTTATGTTGTATCACTGATATAGTGTGCACGGGCGCCGACTTGTAAAAATTATTGGGGGGGGCTCGTATCCTTACGGAGGTGGACGGGGGGACACAAAATCCTTCTCTCCGTCAGTATAATTAAGGGGTTCAGAAATTTTAGAATTGAGATTTCAAAATGTGCTTTTTTAACATAACACTTTCATGAAAATAAAAGGAATTCCATTTAATAAATTTTTCAAAAATTTTTTGAACTCATTTTTTAAATTAAGTATTTGAACTCAAGATCTCGAATCAGTCTTCAGTACACATATGGAGATCTCCATATGTGTATGAATTATGGAAGCAAATCTCCCTTCTGAAAGAACAATTGAATTTTAAACAAGTTAATAACAGCAAAACAAGTAAAATCTTTTTCGAAATGTATTTAATGATAATTTCATGCGAAAGAAAATGCATGCAGTCAAATGTGGAAAACTGTTCTGCAAAACATTACTCCAGCTAATATTTCAAAATATCCTAGAAGTACAAACGAGACGAAATACTAAAATCTGGATTATTTTATTTACTTGCAAACATTCATTTTTACTAATATAAAATAGTATTTTTTATTTTACTACATGATGAAATACCCATAAAATTGAATCGACTTTAATTAAATGTCGCACTACTTTAAGACAGAAAAACTGATCACATTTAAATTACATTTTTTGACAACTTTTTACGGATTACATTTAAAATTATTTTAAAAA